>CAIGRB010014505.1:3860-31020 GCA_903798255.1 Fraxinus quadrangulata
ATTCACAATAATATTTTTTATTTTCTTAGATTTTGTCTGTAAGAAATTATTGCATAATCCATGTACTTACTTAATTAGTAAATAAAATAAATAAAAATGTGTAATTATTTGTACCGTTTTGGAAAAAATTATTTGACTAGTCAAAATAAATTGGACATCTTGTTTAATTCATATAAAGTACAAAATTGAAGTTTTTGCATCTAATACGTGTTATATGACTCGAATGCATGATTGATTTGATCAACATTGCTAATATTTCAAATACGTACATTAATTATCACGCTTTTTCTTAACTCTTCTATTTTAGTGGGAAAGCAATCCATCTAAGTGGAGGAAGCATAAGTCGGTATACCATCTTTTGCCCTTTTTATTCCTTGTAGAATTGGAACCAAATAATCGGCTTAGTCTGATTCTTTCATAAAATTCTCATTTTTAAACCGTTCAATTTTGATTCTCCATATGGAAATACCAATAGGCCAATTACTTCTTTATCCATTTTTCACTCATAACCTTACACTTTATCCAAATTAACCTTTGGATTGATTTTTAAACATAGTTCGTCTCTCCAAAAATGACCGATCGTTGACGTTTGTTCGGCCATCAACAGTCCAGTTCGGTCCGGTCCGGAGCCAATGTCCACCGTTAATGGCATCGAGCCACGTGTAATTTCCAGAATCGACACATAGTTAACTCTTATGTCAGTAGACCAAAAACAGGAGAAAATAAGAGTCCGAGTTGAGGCACCACGGGAGCTCCCCACGTGTACGCTTATCCTCCACCTTTCCATCGCCTCTTTCGGCTACGTGTCCTTCAAATTCTAACCGATAAACACTCTCCGATCTATAAATTCCTTGCCTCAAATCCCTCCTGTACACCCACTCTCTCTCTCTCTCTGAAAATCCTTCACTTTCTCTTCACTCAAAAACACCTTATTATGGCATCGCAGGAGCTCAAACACAGAACTAAACCAGAAGAACAAGGAGGAGAAACTAAGGAAATCGACGCCTCTTCCGCTGCGGATATGAATAATAACGGCAAACCTAGACGCCAGAAAAAAGCGGGCATGGCCAGCCGCGGGCTCCGATCATTGGCACTTGCACTTTCGTTCCCAATTCTGTTAACGACAATGGATATTTACCTGTTCGGATCGAGCAATCGGTACCTGAACATCGAAAAGCACTTCTATTTCCCTCCTCTTTGGGCCTTGCACTCGGCCTGTTTGGCTAATGCTTTTCTCTCGGGCCTGTCCGCTTGGCTTGTTTGGGCCGAGGGTGGGTTTCACAAGCAGCCCAATGCTTTGCTTCTCTATTTTGGGCAGCTTGGGCTGAGTTTGGGGTGGTTCCCGATTGTATTTGGAGCAGGAGCAACTCGGGTCGGGTTGGTGATGTGTACGGCTTTGTTCGGGGCTATGGTTGGGTGTTCTCGTATGTTTCGGGTGATGAGCCCGATTGCCGGCGATCTTGTTAAGCCCTGTTTAATATGGGCGGTGCTTTTATCTATTGTAAATCTAAGGCTTGTGTATTGAGGAAGTTAGTTTGAAATAGTTACCTCAAACGACGTGGTTTTGCGTATGTAATGTAATGGCGGTGTATGCAGAAGTTTTAGATTTTTAATTAGCTACAGCAGACTATAATATTAAACATTTTTCAATTTCAAGATTATTATTTTTATTTAATTTGGGTTGCTGGACCAGAACAAACCTTCGATTTCGTGGATTGATTAGTTTAAATTATAATGAGTTTATTAGGTACAAAAATTATTAAATTTAATGTAACTATTATAGTACAATATATAATTATTATTTATTTATTCATTATCTATTTCTATAATTAATAAATTGAGCAATTTATTATTTCTTCCAAACAAGCCTAGGTGTGCATTTTTTCCAGAATTCGATGGAGCCAGATCAGAACCAAATAAGAATTGATCTGTTCGGCTCCAATTTTTCTACTACATAAGTCGGTTTTTTGCATCAAGATGCACTATATCTTTAAACATTAGATATCAAAATTAGCTCATGTTAAAATTTCATTTTTTATACGCTTATTCAGTTGATCGAAGTCTAAATAATTTTATAGATATTTCACAAATTTATAGTTTTATTGCAATACATTAGGAAAAATATATTGTATAGTTCAATATTTCATAAGAATTTAAATTTTTTGTTCTTTTAAAAGTGACGATTTTCTTAAAAATTAATTTTTCGATTGAGATTTTACCGTTTATACTATATTTAATAGTTGTCATTTTTATTTTTATTTTGCTTTTTAAGTTGACATTGAGCTTTGAAATGGATTTTTGTTCGTTGTCTTAGTCAATTGATTTTTTATACTGTTAAATTACAAGAATGACGAGTGATTTTATATTCTATTTTTTTCTATTTTTAATTTGATAAGTAATTTCATATTTTAAGTTTATAATTTTTTTATATAAAGAATCGGACCGGACCAACTTAGAATTGGTTGGTTCGGTCGGTTCTGATTTGGTTCTATAGTGAGATGAAATCAATTGTTTAATTTTTAAAATTCTTATTGATACTCAATTCGATTCAGTTCTTTTCATAATTGAATCGCGCCCACTCTTAATTATACATGAAAATCTGGATGATAATTAAAGTAGAAAAATAAAGAGTAAATATCAATTAGATGAGAAATTGAGAGTACAAATATTATATTTATATTATATTGATAAGAAATTTGAGAGAAAGGCCGAAGAGTACAATATTTGGGAGTAGTAATATAACATAGTTGTGATAAAAACGTAATTGCAAATGGGGTAATTTATATATAACGTTTCCACATTTCACTGTTACTATAAAAATATCATTACCTTTTATTTTTACACATTTTTACCCTTATTTCTAACTTTCATTATGCAAAATGTCATTTTTTATCTATTTTCTCAATTAAAAATTATGAAATGACGAAAATACCAATTCCTTTAAATAAAACAAAAGGAAAAAATAAAAAAATATTTGCAAATATAGTCCCAATTTTTTTGAAAAGAGCAAATGAGTCCAAAATAAATTATTAAAAGGGTAATAATTAGCATATAATGTCCATACCTTTCATTATTATTGTAAAAAAGTCTATACATTTTTTTTTTTTAGCATTTTCTTCCATAATTATACATTTGATAATTTGATAGCGCAAACCATCATTTCCATCTATTTTTATCTAATTTCTTAATAAAAATAGTGAAATGACAAATATACACTACTATTTAAATACAAAAGCTAAAGAATTAATTGTAATCATAGTCCAATTTTTTAAAAAAATACAAACGAGTCCACAATAAATTATTAAATTTAATTTTTTTTATAAAAAGTGCAAACGTGTCACGATTAAATTTACTTAAAAATTAAATTAAAAAGTGCAAACGAGTTCCAAATAAATTATTAAATTAAAAATTAAAAAATACTTTTTTTTAATCTAACCATGAGAGTATATTCATTATTTCACAGTTCTTTATTGAGAATTTGGATGAAAATGGATGGAAATAATGGTTTGCACAATCAAATGTATAATTAAGGGTGAAAATATTTTAAAAAAAATGAGAGATGGGGACATTTTTCGCAATAAAGGTGAAAGATATGGACATTATGTACTAGTTAACATTTTAATAATTTATTTGGGACTTATTTGGACTTTTCAAAAAAATTGGGACTATGATTGCAATTAATTTTTTCTTTTTCCTTTTGTTTTATTTAAAGGAAATGATATTTTCGTCATTTCACAATTTTTAATTAAGAAAATGGATGGAAATAAACTTTTGTGCAATGAAAGGTGGAAAAATTGTGAAAACGCCAAAAAATGAAAGATATGGACGTTTTCCACAGTAACAATGAAATGTGTGGACGTTATGTGCTAATTCACCATTGCAAATGGAATGTTGATTAATGTAATATAATTGAAGTTATCCGTTAAATGCACGAATACAGTAGAGAACGAAGGTTTCGAGGGTTTTTTTACAATCTTTCGTTCGATCTCTCTAAAAAGAGTAAAATAAAAAGGAATGGAGCCTATTTTGCAATTTATACAAATCCTTAGTGCAAAAAAAGAGCAATATTAGAAAATAGATGCGTGTTAGCAAGAGTAAGAAATAGAGTCGTGTCCTAACAACCCCTCACAGACAAAAGAGCTAGAGTAAAGAATGGATAAGGTCGGATGCAGACATTTTGAATTAGGTGGTACAATCAAATTTGCAAAAAAAAATAAAAAATGAAGAGTTTACCACTTTGTATTATGGTTTAGACAATTTGCTACCTAAGAATTAATTCCATGTTCAATTTTTTTAAATTCTTTTTTTTATGTACTCATTTTCAATTACACATTTATGTTTGGAGGTGATTAAATAAAATTTAAATATTTATAAGATCTAATTTTTACTGTGTGGATAAATAAAAGGAAAAATTGCAGTTACGGTATCAAATATTTCACTTTCATGCAAAGATCCAAACCTTTAATTTGTGGCGCTCATGGTACCAAACTTTAAAAAAAAATCGTATCTAGAGTCCGAATTAACAAAAACTGTTAATTTCTCTATAAGTTGACCAAAATCAAAGATACCAAATGTTGACTATTTTTTAAAGAGAAAAAAGGTAACATTATATTTTTCATATAAAAAATTTAATTAAAAGAATTAAATCTAAAACCAAAAAAAAAAAAAAAAAACTATTCATCCACCCCTCCACTCCCCACTCTGCCCCACCCCACCCCACCCCACGGAATTCAGATATTTAAATTGCCTCAGGAAACTCAAAAGTCTTGATCTCTTGCAATCCTATTGACAAAAGTCAAATATCCTTTTTCAAATTGTTCATCTAAGTTCCCTCAAGAATTGCACCTTTATTGAAGGAAATGCCAAAAGAAATTATTAGTTTGAAGTTGAAAGGGAAACCCATAACACAAAATAACCCAACAAAGTACATGGAATTCTGGTAAATGTGCAATTTGGAACAACAGATTGTTGGAATAAAGACGTGTTAATAACAAGTGGTTAGATACATACATATACAGTAAAAGAGACACTTGAAAATGAAAATTTGCAGCTACTTTTTTCTTTATGTTTCCTATAATCCCATCAGAAAATGGATGCATGAGTTCTACTAAGGAGTTGTACCTTAATGGCAAGATTCGGCCATCAAAACTGTCTTCCCACTTGCTGATTCCGCAGGTTCTTGTGCCGTTGGTGGTTTACGATTTTTGGAGTGGGTGGAGTGAGTGGAGAAGATGAATTGTATTTTTTTTATTTAATTCTTTTATTTTAATTTTGTTATTTGAAAAATGTAAAGTTATTCTTTTTCCCTTTAAAAACTAATAAACATTTGGTCAACTAACCGAGAAATTAACAGTTTCTATTAATTCAGACTTCGGATGCGAGTTTTTAAAAGGTTTGGTACTGTGAGTCACAAATTAAAAGTTTGGATCAAATCTGCATAAAAGTAAAAGTTTTGATACCATGACTGTAATTTTTTCTAAATAAAATTTTAAAACATTAACGTAAAAACTTGAAAACAAATGTATAGTCAAGTCCCTGCTCTTGCTCGTGGACTTCTTAGATTTTCCCCTCTCCTATTTTACAGAAACTTTAGAGAATAATTTCTGGATCGAATCCTTGTTTCTTGATCGACAGCTTTCTCAATCGGTAATCCTAATTTCTTTTTGCATTTTAGTCATCGTTACTCCTCTTTACACAACCTTTTTTTTTTCCTTCACTTTTTGTAATGAAAAGTAGTATAATTCGACTTCCAGCAAAAGTTAGGTTTTTGGTGATCTTTATTTATTTTTCTCTTTTTAATTCTTTTGATTGCAGGTTTCTTTTGCGCTCTAAAGAAAATGGTCAGTCAATATTCGCTGCATATTATAGGGTTTGTTTTGGTTTTTGAAATCATGGAATAAAAGCTTTTGATTTTTGCTTAGTTGATTGTTTGGTTTTGCAGCTTCCTCTTTCTTTGCTCAAGACCGCTCAAGGTCACCCCATGGTATAATTTCTACTTCTTCATTTTCTTCTTGAATTGAAGTCAGGTTTGGCTGAACTTCAAAATTTCACTTATAAGTAAAAGTATGTTTTACAGTAAATAACTTTTTCATTGGCTAAAAATCAGGAATAATTAAGTTACTTATCTGATGGAAGAATTACTTTAGAACAAAACTTTTTTACTTGAAAGTAAGAAAAAGTATCATATGCAATCATATTTCGGTACAAAATGTAACTTCTACTTTACTTAAGCTAGGTAAACATGCTTAAAAAGTTCATTTATAAGTAAAATAATTTATTTTTTTAAAAATAAATCATTTTTCACTGGTCAAAGTTAGAAATAAGTAACTTATTGTGATGGTAATTATAACTTTTTTAAATCTTATAAGCTAAAAGAAGGTTATCCAAACTTATTTGAAGTTAAGAAATAACTAAAATAACTTTCTTTTTATTTAAGCTTGGCAAACATGCTCTGGAAAGATAACCAATTTGCTCCGGGGACTTCGTTGTGGTTTATATTATGAATCTTAAAGATTACCTATAGGCTCTGGTGTGAAGATTTGTTATTCTTATTTGATAAATATAAATTATCGAGAAGTGGTTGATTAAGTTTTAGTTGCTCATACTAGTGATGGTTTGTGTGGTGTGGCAGTTGGTGGAGCTGAAAAATGGGGAGACGTACAACGGGCATTTGGTTAACTGCGACACTTGGATGAACATTCATCTCCGTGAAGTTATATGTACATCTAAGGTCCTTCATTTCGTCACTTTTGCTCGTCTTTCTTGATGTCCTGAGTGAATTGTTCTGGAATATGTGTGCATGTGATCTATTATGTGTTCAAGTGCGCTACTGTTTATGCTGAACTTATGAGGTTTGGAGATGGCTTCCCAATGTAGGATGGAGATAGGTTTTGGCGAATGCCTGAATGCTACATTCGGGGAAATACAATTAAGTATCTTAGAGTTCCAGATGAGGTATATCTTAGATCATTATGTTTGCAGATGATGTTTTTGGTTTTGTTCATCCTATCAAGTTTTCTGCTAATATTTGATCTAAGTTGTTGGTTTATACTCCACTAATGAAAAGTAAGATACTGCAAGTATTTGCAAATGAGCTTCCGTATCTTCAAAATTAATTGATATTGTTTTTGTTATTAATTCATTTTCTTGTTGCAGTATGTGCATATTGATACTTGGAACAGTGCTTTGCAATTTTGTCTTGATTTTTACTTATTACATGTTTGTAAAGATAAAAGGTGAATATGTGCTACACCTTCCATATGGGAAATGTTCCACTTTGTATCTGCCGAGTTTCTTGGAGAACTCCACAGTTTTATCTTCTTACCTTGCAACCTCTATCAGTATTTGAGAACACTACATATTCACAAAAATAAATACATCATGGCCTCCTTGACTGTATAAAAATTCATGGGTCAGACTTTTGATAAAATATGCTCATCATTGTTCTAGTAGTTTTTCAGTATGCTGTAAATAACTCCTTTACTAATCCAGGATATCTTGAGAAAGTCACTATTGCCGAATACAATTGTTTAAATGATATATTTAGACATAAACACGAGCGTTGGATATCACAAAAATTATTTTTAATGCTCGTTAATGGCTTTGCAACAACTTTCTTTTCTTGAGGTATCCATGTATTACACTAATATTCCTTCACCATTGGCAAATATTAATTATTTCTGGAGATTTTTTGAGGACATAACATTTGGTGCTGAAAATTTTGATTGAAATGCAAACTCCGTTATAACATAGAGAAGGCTTTGAACTCATCAAAATGCTTATATTGCATGCTTTCTGTCTCGCTTCACTCCTCGTAGCCTTCTTTTAATAAATTTTTTCCGTCATTTCTCATATCTGATACCACTATAGAATTAACAATTTGTTAAATGAATTCTTTCTTTTGATTTTTCTTTAGATGTTTGTGTTACTTGTATGTGATGGACTTCTCTATTTTCCAGGTAATTGATAAAGTTCAAGAAGAGAAGAGTCGTTCTGGTATAATTGTTATTTTTACATTTAAAGTTCAATTGTAATTTGAACATATAATTGTCTTTTGATATTATTTGGAATTCCTTGCCTATGAAATGCTAATATTAACATCGCGTGAGATTTGATTAAATTAAATACTGTGTATATTAGGTTCCATTCCTAGTTTATGCACTTTGTCCTGTGGCCCCATAGTTACTCTTGTTCCACAATGATAGATGTGGAGATGTGTTATCTCTCTTGTATATTCGGATCATCCTGTCCTGCTTGTCGATTGATGTGTTCTTTCTAGTACTCATTTTTCTGATTTATTTTTGGTTAGATTGTAGCTTCATAAATTCAAAGTTAATAATATTTTGACATGATAGAAACTTACGCACGTTCTTCTCGTAAGTTAACTGCTGTCTTTGGATGTTTTCCAGACAGGAGGCCACCTGGAGTAGGCCGTGGAAGAGGAAGAGGTAGAGAGGATAGCTCTAAAGCAAAAGGCATTGGTCGCGGTTTGGATGATGGATCTGCTAAAAACACAGGAGGAGGTCGTGGCAGAGGTGGAAACAAAGGTAAATTGCTAACTCTATCTGGGTTCGCATTTCTTTAGAGTAAGAGCAACGTTCTGTTGCATTTGCATGGCTTGCAGCAAGTATCTTTCTTTTACAGACGTGAAAACTACTAATGAATTGGCATTACCAAAAACATATTATGGAGATTGGCAAAAGGATTAATCCCCACAATTTTGTGCTTGATAATATAAGATGGGTGCTTTCCTCTGTTTTGCCTCCTAGTCAATGTTGTCGTATTGTCTTAATGGATGGTTTTGAATATAGTGGCAGGTGGAGGGCGAGGTTGGTGATGCAGTGAGGTGCCAAAACAACTGGTGGAGGCTGTCAACTATCTTTAAAGAATAATGTTACCCATAATCAACGACTACAGTAGTTATCATATGTGGGAATTTATTATTCGAGACATTAGTTTTCTGTAATTTTGTTGTCTCAAATATCAAGCACTACCCAATAGGATGACTACTGCAGTCGCTGATTACGAATAGCATTACTCATTTTTAAATCGAATCTATTCGCCAGTTTTATATGATGTTTGTGTTATAAAAGAGAGCCTTTTGATTTTTCATGCAAGTATTAGACTGCTTTGAATTATGCAACGATGAAGGCGTTTCCAATTTATTCACATATATACTTGGATTTGGATTGTAGAAATATTACACCAGCTTTTAAGTAGGCCTGCTGGGCTTTATTGTAGCTTACATGTCGCTGTTTTTCCTGCAAAAAAAAATTGTCCTGGATCCATTTGTATGTCGTGAATGCAAAATGTTGTGTGAAGTTCTTTGATTTATCCAACGGAAGTGAGATTGAGGGGTTTTGGAGTCTTTTAATTTGTTTGTAACATGGATGCTTCCGAATATGGTCTTGTGGCATATTTCGTGGTCTTCAATTGGTCTCCTCTACCATGGATTGTGGAACATACGGTATTTTTGTGGTGTGCTTGATAGGTTGAATAGAAGAACGGGGTATTTTCCCGGTCCAATTTCAAGCACATCAAGATTAAATTACAATTCACGAACACAACCAAACCAGTAATCCCCACTATCTCGTTTAACTCAACATACATATTGTAATCTACTCTCGTTGAACTAATCTAAGATAATGTTACATATTCACTTTTTAATCTAATCTTTTACACACACTCACAATAGAATGTTATGCAAGCCCTACGCATATGCGAGGGTGAAAATTCGGTTCAAAAAATTCAGTACAAATGGAAGTCCATGCTTTCAACGAAAAAGGATGGATCTTCTTTAGCCCTCACCGTGTCTCGTTGTCCTGAGCTTGGACGTATTAACTTAATAAATTAACAATTACGTGTTGGATAATTTAGTCATTTAAATGACTATATTTTCTCGAAAATTGAGTGATTTCACAGAGCTGGAAACAAAATGTTTTAAATTTAAAATTGTTAAAAACTAATCTCAATTTATTGATCAACAGGCAATTATGCATGTTCCAATCTTCTAAATTGATCGCTTATAATTTACGCATTGAGGATGGATATTTATCTACTATCATAATTTCACCTATTCTATTGAGCAAATAATTTCTAAAATTTTCTGCAGGATTATAAGCAATATCTCTCTCCCCCCCACTTATAAGCTTCAAATAAAGCCCACCCAATTATGTGAATATAAGCAAATAAACAGATCTAATCAAAAAATTATTTTTTGAAACTACACGACCAAGGACAGCCGACATTCTAGAGTTCCTCACACCACAGAATTCACGCGAATTATGTAAGCATCAGCTCATGCATTTCAATATAATGCAAAGAAACGTGCAGTTCAAAAACCATTTCAATACAAAATCAACTCAGAAATTAGCCAAAGTTACAACACCTCAAAATGGAAAGACAAACGTCTGCCCTGGAGGGCAAATATCAATATTTTCTTCAGCACAAAAACCATATAAAATAATCTTCGTTCTATTAGAAAATGCATGCATGCATGCGTTAATTACCAAATGTAACAACTCCAGCTGAAAGCACATGGCCTGAATTACACGAATCATTTAAGTAGAGGCAGAACCAGTTTTGCCCTTGGTAGCTTCACCTACCTCGTCATCAGCTTTGTCTTCAGGTTTTCCGACTTCTTGGTCTGTAAAAGCATGAAGGTGAGAGAATTCACTTGTGATAAGAGAGGAGTGATCGAATCTAATGTAGAAATGCATCAGACATATATTTAGCCCCTGTTTGACACCCATTTTTTTTTCTCATTTTATTTCTCTTTCCTCATTTCAACCACACATTCTATCAATAAAATAATATTACACATAAACCAAAAAATTCTTCTTACTTTTTAACCACACAATCTTCCATCAATCACCATTCCAAAAATTATTTTTCAAACAAAATGGGTGTCAAACATGGGCTAATGGAGGGCAGCAAAAAGTGGTGATTCAGCTCGTTCACAAATAAACAACGCGATGCTAATGGAGGGCAGCAAGCCACAAATAGATAATAACATAAGAAAAAATTATAATGCCAGTTAACCAGGGTCACTTTTTTGGCCGATGGATGAGGGTAGGAGACGTAAAAAAGGTAAAAGAACTAAAGATAAAATTCAAGGGAAGGGGTTTAAATCCGCTCTTGATTCCTCATCCCTATGAAGGCCTTTGGGGAAATTAAAATTCATTTTTCCCCTTAAAAAGGGTTTGTTTCTTAAATCGTTTTAGGTGCACCATAACTGTGAAAGCATCTGGCACACCCTAGGGTCGAACAGACTATCCACCCATAACAAGAACCAATCCTGACTCATAAAAGAAAATTAGTCGATATTACGAAAAGACCAACTAATTAACAACCCATAAAGAAAGTTAATCAATGTCAGAAACAGAACAACCCATTTACCACACAAGCACATACAAACACATTAAACACCCTTTCCATAGAGCACACATCATCCAACATTCAATTGAATTCAGTACCTTCATCATCACTATCCTCAAAGTCATCACCCATAGCATCACCTCCTAGACCACCCATTCCTCCTAGGCCACCCATGCCTCCAAGGCCACCCATGCCTCCCATTCCTCCAAGGCCACCCATGCCTCCAGGGCCACCCATGCCTCCCAGGCCACTCATGTCTCCAAGGCCCCCCATACCTCCTAGGCCACCCATGTCACCGAATTTCTGTAGAATGCACCAAAATGGATAAGCATCAAAGGTAATCATAACGAGGAAAATGCCAAATTATGATGATAATAAACAATGAATCCTTACCGAGAAATCCATACCACCCATATCATCTGCAGGACCTGATCAAATTATGAAGAGGAATTAAAAGATATCAGAATATATTTGGCATTGCTTACAGAACTTGAAAGAAAATCTCAACGCAGGTCTGCAATCCTTTTTCCTTATAAATAAAATTACTTAATTTGATTACTTATTTTATCCTTTAACCAACAAAAGGACGTCACGTGAATATGCTTACTGTTAAGAACATTAAAAATCATTCTTTATGTAATAAAATAAAAGTTATAAATTAATGGATTTCAAGATTAAACATAAATATTAAATAAAATTTAATTTGGTTATGTTCAAATTTATAAAATTATCTTAACATACTAATAACATCATTTTTAAAGAAATTATTAAAGTTTACTAATGACAACTTAGTACTAATTACTTTGAATTAGTAAAAAAAATATACAAGTATATTTCATTTATTCAACAATTTCAAATATTATATTTTAAATCACTTATAGCATAATAATATATTGTTTTTAAAATATTTAGTCTTGAAAAGTTCTATATTGATTGACTGATTGTTAAATTTAAAAATACAGTAATATAGTTCTAGTAAAATTTGAATCAAATGTAGTATGAATATCTTTATAACATGAAGACATCAAGACGCCATTTTCGTTTATTTGACATAATTACTATAGTTCAAAAAATAAAATAATTGAAGTATTTTACCCAATCACAAGCAATGCAGGTAAAGTAATTTATAATAATAAAAAAATAATAATTCAATTTGGCCAAACGAGCTCTTCATCTCCTGTCACATTTATCAAATTTGTACACAACCACTATAAAGATGATAAAATATAACATACCAGCATCAGCATCAGCATCTTCATCCACCCATTTATCCCAATCTACTTTAATATAGTGCGGTGCCTTCCCATGTCCACGCAATAATTTATCCCACCATTTCTTCTCCGCTTTCTCTAGAACACAAAATATATTTCTCACCCCTATGTTTATTTTGCTCTCCTGAAAATCACAAATTATAACCACAAAACATAAATCAATAACAAGTGGAT
Organism: Fraxinus quadrangulata; assembly: GCA_903798255.1. Taxonomy (NCBI): domain Eukaryota; kingdom Viridiplantae; phylum Streptophyta; class Magnoliopsida; order Lamiales; family Oleaceae; genus Fraxinus; species Fraxinus quadrangulata. Next base: position 16,682 of record CAIGRB010014505.1, read on the forward strand.
AAAGTAGAAATTAAAGTCCCATTGTATAACTAGAAGTATGCAAGCAATGTGTACTGTGGCCAAAAGGAAGAAAAAAAAAGGATTAACCCATAACCAGTTACATTTTCTGATCATTCTTCCTCAGAAATTTACATGATAAACAATCTACTTGCACTAAATGCAAGGTTAAAAACATACGACGAAGCCTCCCACCTCTAAATTAACTTTATCTTGAAGATCCAGTTTCAGTTCATAAGGTTTGTTGTCCGCCCCTGCTGTAGCAGAGAATGTAAAAACCCCTTCTGGGTCGAGATTGACCTTGGGGTCTTTAGCATCTGGCAGCAGCACTGTAATAAATACCTTGTCCTCCCTTTGGGCCCACTTGACCTCCGGATGTAGGCTACATAACAGACAATATATTAGCCAATAACTCCCTAAAGAAAGCTGAATACAAATTGCTCGAGGATTTATAGTCAAAATAAACTTATACGCTGTAAATTAGAGCAATGTTAGCATCTTTAATATGCTCATACTGATAAAGTAATAATATATGAAACCATTTTTTTCTGTAAAATGACAGAAACATACAAATATAACCACACAAGTTTTATTATTATTATTATTATTATTATTATTATTATTATTATTATTATTATTATTATTATTATTATTATTATTATTATTATTATTATTATTATTATTATTATTATTATTATTATTATTATTATTATTATTATTATTATTATTATTATTATTATTATTATTATTATTATTATTATTATTATTATTATTATTATTATTATTATTATTATTATTATTATTATTATTATTATTATTATTATTATTATTATTATTATTATTATTATTATTATTATTATTATTATTATTATTATTATTATTATTATTATTATTATTATTATTATTATTATTATTATTATTATTATTATTATTATTATTATTATTATTATTATTATTATTATTATTATTATTATTATTATTATTATTATTATTATTATTATTATTATTATTATTATTATTATTATTATTATATTAATTCAATTATTGTTGAAAATATGTAATATATACACAACTTACTACTTTCCCAATTGAAACTGTCAAAACAAAAATAACAGTAAAATTGAAAGTTCAAAACATAAACTACCATATAACCAGTTTTTCACTCCTTATTAGTGCTATTGCCGTCAATTTTCCAAATTAATTAGGCTTAATGATCCACCCGATCTGAATATTTGGACCTACAAATTTCTAAGTCCCTGTTTCGTGACCATTTTCTAAGAAAAATAATAATATTATTTTGAATAGTAAATTTTTAAAGAATATATGTTTAAAAAGTAGGGAATTATTTTGGGTTTTAAGTATAGAATATTTTACTGTGTGAATGTGTGATTGAAAATGAGTATATATAAAAAAGAGTTTTGAAAAAATGAAAGACAAATACGAATTAAAGAAGAAAAGAAATAAAAAATGAAGAAATCCATTAATAGCCAATCATTTATCCACAAATTTGAAGTGTACACATTTGTTTTACTTAGTAATGCAACGAGTCGAGTCGAGCCGAAACTCAAGCTCAAGTTCAAGCTCAAGCAAAACAGATTCGAGTTTTTTTTAGTCCGATCCGAGCTTTTAGGCTCCACCCGAGGTTTCGGCTCGGACTAAAAAAAACTCGAATCTGTTTTGCTTGAGCTTGAGCTTGAGCTTGAGTTTCGGCTCGACTCGACTCGTTGCATTACGAAGTAAAACAAATGTGTACACTTCAAATTTGTGGATAAATGATTGGCTATTAATGGATTTCTTCATTTTTTATTTCTTTTCTTTTTTAATTCGTATTTGTCTTTCATTCTTTCAAAACTCTTTTTTATATATACTCATTTTCAATCACACATTCACACAGTAAAATATTCTATACTTAAAACCCAAAATAATTCCCTACTTTTTAAACATATATTCTTTAAAAATTTACTATTCAAAATAATATTATTATTTTTCTTAGAAAATGGTCACGAAACAGGGACTTAGAAATTTGTAGGTCCAAATATTCAGATCGGGTGGATCATCAAGCCTAATTAATTTGGAAAATTGACGGCAATAGCACTAATAAGGAGTGAAAAACTGGTTATATGGTAGTTTATGTTTTGAACTTTCAATTTTACTGTTATTTTTGTTTTGACAGTTTCAATTGGGAAAGTAGTAAGTTGTGTATATATTACATATTTTCAACAATAATTGAATTAATATAATAATAATAATAATAATAATAATAATAATAATTAAAAAAAAACAGTAAAACAAGATAATTATTACTATAGAAAACTTAATTGCACATTTCAAGTTTGCAAGAATAGGAAGGATTAAAGAAATAAGAAAACACACTTCGCTATTTGTCATTTTGGTCATGTTAGGTCCACTGTATAATTATTCGTCAAATTTAAAGAAGCAAAATAAAAGAAATTTTCAAGAAACTTCAAATTCACGATCTTATTTTAATGTTTCGATTGTGGAGCTCATGATTGGACAAAACTTTCAAATGAACCTTTTATTGTAAAAATATAATAAGGTATAATTTTTTATTTATTGAAAGAATTATACAGTACTTAATTATTAGGTTATGTTTGAGCCACGTTATTTTTTTCATTCTTAATTTTATACTCATTTTCAACCACACATTCTTCAATAAAATAATTTTTTTCCTTCAAATCAATAATTTTTCATTTTTTTCAATCACATATTCTTCGTCACATCAACAGCAAAAATACATTTTTTTAAAAAATGTGCACAAACAGGGGCTTAGACTCAAAATCAATAATTGTTTCATTTTTTAAAATTATCATTTGACACATCACATCATAAAAGAAATTTCTTTAGAAGTACTTATGCCACACTTAGAAAGCTAATGAAAAAGGCCACATTATGGAAAGGAAAAACTATAGCCTCATCTATGCTTGGTGTGGTTTATAAGCTTTGGCTTGTGGTATTACAATGATTTTTATTTTTTTTAATTTCATTTTTCATTTTGTTATTATTTAAAGTTGGGGAAAAACCATCCCTGTAATTAAATCTTGGCATCCTGGTAAAATTCTTCATTAAGACCTAAATGTTACTGAAATGAAAGGTTGTCGACTCAAATGCTCATTTTTAAAAGGTTGAGGATCCAAATGCAACGCAGTTCAAAGGTTGGTTCTTTTAGGGAAGTGAGGATCTTACTGTCTTTTACGCTCAAAACTAATTCTAATGCCAAAACGAAAGAATAAACACTTTCAAACAAGAGTTCATAATCTTTACTTTCATCTGAATTGAAGTTCAAATTTGTGAATTTTTGAACAATTCTGCTATTATGATCGAACTATTCCATTTCATTTCTTGAAAATCAATACTTCTGTTCTAGTTCTTGGTCAAATTTTTTGTAGTTTGTTATGTGAAATCTCTGTTGTTGTACGCAATCTGTTCGATGAATTCCCCGACTGAATAAACTCGATCAGAACTTCCAATTTTTACCCTCGCCAATGATGTTAACGTGCCATGGCAATGTCCTTTATTGCATGCATCTTGTTCGACAAAATCCCTGACTGATAAAACTCAAACCAGAATTGTCCAAACTTTACACACCAATCCTAGTAATGTTCCCAAGACGAGCTCGAACAATCTTGCACTTCAATCAGATAATTTCAAAACGTTGCAATGCAAAAAATTCAGCTACAAACGAGCTGAAAAACTATCCTTGTGCATTATACTCAACTGGGTTGGGTTATGTTGGGCTACCAAGAAGGCTCAGCAAGTCTGATAAAAAGCCATGGGTAACTGATATTAATGAAGTGAAACGTAAAGCTAGATTGGAAAAGAAAGAGAGAAGAGTGGTTAGAGAGGTCGCTTTAAGCCCTCCCGAAAATGGGGTGTTGGTAAAAGAACTAATACCAGTTGCTCACGAAGTTTTAGCTGCCAGAAGTGAGTTATTCACTTGCATATCCATACTTGCTGATAGCATTCCTATTCATTCTTGCAGGTACATATAGATACATATTGGAAGTTATCATAAATGCTGAAGTTAGTGGCATTGAGTTCAATATTGTTAGTTTGGTTGCCTAATGTTGGAATTTTTCGCTCCTCATAAGCGGGGTCTGTTAGAAGCAACTCATGTCCTCGCTCCACATAGAATAGAAATTAGATTTGTCTGTTCCACACCGAAGAGGAATGGTTAGCCACATCTTTTATTTTCCTATACGTGAGAGGTGTTTTTTGCACGTCTCTCAGACTAGTCGTTGTTTCACGAGCCTTTATTAGTCTAGTTGGAGTTTAGGGTGTGCAAACGTATTGTGTACTTGTTATTGATATTATTATCGTTCTTTATTTCTCTGTTCTTTTATATATTTTCAATACAATGATCCTGTTGTGAATCTGGAAATTAGCCCAGATTGTATTTAATGATGGATGTGAACGCTTTTTGTCTCGTGCAGTGTTTGTGGAGAAGTTCATGTGGGCAGTCCACCACACCAAATCAGAACATGTAATGTAAGCGGTAGTAAGAACAACAAAGAGCATACATGGGCTAGTGGTGGCATTGAGCACGTATTGCCCGTTGTGGAATCTTTTCATCTGTATGATAGGTTGGGAAGAGCCGTTTCCCATAATGAGCGGCTACAAGTGGATCGAATTCCAGCTGTCGTGGAGCTGTGCATTCAGGCCGGTGTGGACATTCTCGAGTACCCGACACGAAGAAGAGAATTCCCTGTTTACTGTGTTGCTGGGAGGATGATAGATTTTGAAAAAAGGTTCTCCAAAAATGATTTATCCCGAAAGGACATAGACACGTTCGGCTTTTGGGAGATGGCTAAGAGGTTGAATGACAGTGGAAGGTCTTCAAATTTCCCTCATAAGGATCTCAAAGGTATGCCTTCATGATATTATCCTTCCGAAATGAATTCATTCTACAGATCTTCCTCGTCAATGTTTTAGCATTGTTTAGCTTGTCTTGCCTGTAAGTACGATATAGTGCCAAAAGGTAATTGTAGTAATAAATGTCAAGTCCCCAAGTAAAATACACCAGCGGTCACAAACTAAATATCACCCCTGTTTGACCCCCATTATTTGAAATTATAATTTTTGGAATAGTTTTTTTTTTTTAAGAACGTGTGGTTGAAAAAAAAAAGTAAAAGTTTTCAATTTATGTATAATATTATTTTATGGAAGATTGTGTGGTTGAAAATAAGAGAGAGTAAAATTTTTGGATAATGGGGGCCAAACGGGGGCTTCATTTTTCTTCAAGTTGGCCACTGAACTTAACTTTGATACAATTCGCCAGTTAGTCACTTAGTGTTTGTTAATTTAACTAACCAGAAAAGATGACATGGAATTCAGTTATTTGCCAACTAAGCTTTCAAGTCAGCATTTTTGTGTTAGTCGAATTAACAAACATGGACACAATTACTACATTGTAACAAAAGTTTCAGTAAAACTCTCAATTTGTGATGATTGGTTGACAGCCTTTGCTCCCACCCTCAAGGAAGTGCTAATTCATGTGCAAATGAGCAGGTATTGCAGCGCAAGCCATGGTGGCGTGGGAAAAAATGAGGTCAGGAGTCATTGAACTTATGCAGAAGTATGCTGTCAAAACCTGTGGGTATTGTTCGGAAGTCCAAGTAGGGCCTAAAGGGCATAGGGTAAGGCAATGCCTGGCATTCAAGCACCAGATGAGGGACGGGCAACATGCCTGGCAAGAAGCAAATATAGATGATCTTCTTCCACCCGTGTATGTGTGGCATGTTCACGGTTCGCAAGACAGACTTTTGGTCGATGCTTTGAAGAGGTACTACAGACAGTTGCCCGCAGCAGTTGAATTGTTTTCACGATCTGGAGCTGAGGTTGGGACGAAATACGGTGGTATGTGGGGAGATGTAGTAGTACCTGGATTAGATGAGGAAAAGTTTGTTGTTTGAAGTTGCAAATCTCTGAGCATAACTAACTCTTAGGGTCCGTTTGTTGGGCAAAGATAGAAAGAAATTCTAATTCCATGTTAGTTGGAAAATAAAAACCCACCAAATTCATAGGAATTCGTTTTCCACAAAAATAAAGAAAATGCAGCTTAAAGTGATTATACTTTGAAATTCGGTTTCCATTTCCACGTTACAATCAAATGACCAAAGTGGAATTCGTTTTCCTCGAATGTGACATTTCCATAGAATTTGTTGCAATCAAACAAGGCCTTAGCTCAACTCTAAGGCTATGTTTGATAGCACTTGTTTTCCATGAAAAATGGAAAACAATTTCCATTTTCAATAAAAGTGGTTGTTTGATAAATATTTTTTGCCATGGAAAAGAAATTCCACTCACCCCACACGTGCACCAATTCTTGAAAATCAATTGGGTTCTGGGTTATTTATTTATTTATTTTATTTTATTTGGCAATCAGAACAAATTTTTTAAACAATTGTACAATTTCCATATAAAACAAAGCCAAATGAATACTTAACTTCGATGAAAAAAATGATTTGTTGACAATGGAAACAAATTTTATAACAAATTGTGGAAAAAAAATATCATAATTTGTTGACAAGGAATTCTAGCATACACCGTTGCAATCAAACGGACCCTAATTTCAACTATTCTAGCATACACCGTCCCCTTTGGTAAAAAGTAAAAGGCGAAAAAAGACATACATCCTTAGTCGATCTGCATCATCAATATGGTTATTTGTTGACAAGGTAACCAGTTATATTCTTCATATTGATCAAACATTTGAAAACTGCTGCATTCTGTTTCAAACACTTCCTGGTTGTGAATATTTTTGCATTGAAGCAAATTTCGTATGTTGTATTATTCCCTGGCCCCGTGGAGTGATGGTAATGCAAAAGCAATAGCTGCATGTTCCGAGTCGTGTTCCATAACTTGGAACACAGATGTAGTAGCAACATATCTAACGAATTATTATGCATTTATCCCGAGGATAAACTGCAGGCTTTGAAAGTCATAGCACAACAACAATCTGCAGGCTTTAAAGTCACGAGGATAAACTGCAACCGACAATATAGCCTAGAAACCAATATAGCTCGATAAATAGTAACTAGAGGACTGCTATTCTAAATATTTTTAAAGCCTTCATGAGATTCTCATGAAATACAAATCATACTGCCAGCAACCATGAGACAAAACAACAGTGCCTCAAGAACATTGGGATTCATTGTATCAAACCACAGCCATTTGTTACATGTTTAAAGCATTGAGAAAAACAGATTCCACTTGGATCACAAAAAAAGAGAGAGGTCTCCATCATATGGTGTGAATTATAGACTACCTAGAGAGACTCCTGCTGCGACTTTGGCTGGGACTCTTGCTTCTGCTTCTACTGGAACTGCGTCTAGTTGGACTTTTACCAACCTTTTTCTGGTGCTGAAATTCGCCAAGTCGAAACAAAGTGGTAATATAAAAAGCAGAGAAAAACAAACACTTAACTCCAGTTCAAAGTTAGATAGCACTAGATGATACAAAAGATGAAAAATAAGCTAAAATCTTGTTTATTATACACTATCCACTACTATCTAGTATTGCGTACCAAACATGCACTTAAGAGTTATCTATAGATCAACATAAACCAACAGGACAGAGTATCTGTTAATGAGAGACTGGGCAGCAAGCATTTAACTTGATAAAAAGATTGAACTTACAGATTGTGTCGGGGATCTGGATCTTGATGGAGATCTGCAAAAGTTCCAGAAACAACCCAATTTAATATCCACTCATGCCTCTTTAACAACTTTGATCCATGAGCCTTGATGCCACATCCACGTCAGAGTCACCATGACCAAAATGGATAAGAGGAAACTCACAAACATTTAGCAATTTGCATGGGGAAATATAAAAAAGGGGAGCAAAATCACCTAAATAATAACACTAATTAAAAAAGAAACAGAACCTTAAGTTTAAACCTAACACAGATGCTCTTTAAAAGACCAACAAGATGCCAAAGAACCAATAAAGAACTTGGATAGTACGCTTTGGTAGCATAACAGCATTGGCAACAATGAAAATGTTTCCACTGCAAATAGAGGGTGTTTCCACGTTCAAAGGGCAATTCACAGTCCTGCGTCACTCGCAATCCAAGATATTCTTTGTTCCCAATCTAGCGCCCATGGACATTAGCGATGCTCATTAGAACACAGACACCATGAATTATCCAAAGCTTCCATCTATAAAACATCATACCTCTACTACAACAAAAGATTTGAAGGCAATTGAATCATATCCCACCAAGATACTATTATGCAATCCCCAAATTGCGCATACAAGCTTATCTAAAAAACAAAGAAAATGATTCCAATTTGAAAAAAAAAAAAAAAAAAAAGGGGGATAAACGTGATGATTCTTTGACAAAAGGATACATTTTCTCAATGTCACGCTTAAAGCAAAATCCAAGGGTGAAATACGGGAAGAAAAGAATCTAAGGAGAGAGGAGTAATGAAAAATATTGAAGCTACAGGGGATTGTTCAGCACATTGTTTTGAGAACTCAAAAGTAATGCACACCTTTGGAGAGAGAGTCCAATAAATAAATTGATTCCATTTAGCCATTTAGGAAATGACTGTAAAGGTCAGGTCAATAAGTAAACCGAATTTTACCCATTTACATGTTCTAGTGAAATGAGGAATCAATTTCAGATCTAGAAGACCCTCTAGAGGTGCAACAGGCCGTGACGGTTTTCATGATGTTCAACAAGGAACTGGGCCAGCATGTCCCGTGCAGGCCAACTTATCATATTATTATTATCTTTTTTTCACATTGGACTCGTGCACATGCAGAAGAGATGAGAACAGGAGTCAACACTTTGTATACTCATGTAACATTCTGAGCCAAGATGAGCCCAACCCACCCACCAGCTCAGTGGCACTGGTACCCCTAAAAGGACTATGCAGTAAAAGTTCAGGATATTCACGGTGCTGGCTACAAGAAAGGGGAACAATGACGCACATATTTGATCTTCACAAGTTCATGGAACACATACCATTTCAACACAACAAATTATCCCACCACAAAGTACATGTTGGACAAATTATCCACCAATGAAACTAGCCAATTCATTTATGCAATAACGTCAGCTAGGTCCACTTCAGTTTAACATGACAAAAATAATAATAAACTACCAAATGTACAAATCAGATTCAACCATGACACCAAGAAAACAGAATAGTGAAAGAATAGACCTTGAAAAGAGAAAAAAGACTGAAAATCAACTCCAAAAAAAAAAAACATTCAGCACAAAGAAACGATGAAAAAGGCATTGGATGGAGAGAAGTTAAAGTAGAGGCACTCTGAGGTCAGTAAATCATTCAGACAGTAAGTGCTGAATAACGCAGATGGTTACCTAGATACAGAGCGTGCTTTCGACCCAGAGCGAGACCGAGAAGACACAGACCTAGAACGAGATCTTGAACGGCGTGAAGATTTGCCCTTGGGAGACTTGCTGCAAGGAGATTGATGGAGTTCATAAATATCGACTCCCTTCCATCCCATTTATATAGACTGATTTTGTTTTTCACGCAAATTAGAAGTTTTATTTAATGTCATTGGAAAATCAATTTTTGCAAAGAATTTCCTAGTTTACCCTTATTTAATTATCATCAACTAGTAGTAAATAATGCGTTTTTGTCCATGTTTCCAAGGAGAAATGGGAAATGTGTGTGTGTATTTGGATAATTCCAAGAAGGTAAATTAAAAGTTATACAATTTCAAAATTAAGTGGGAGGAATTAATTATAACTAGGCAAATTAAATAGGGGTATATTAGTAAACGAACAAATCAAATATTTTTTTTTAATAAAGAAAAATGACTATATAAATGAGACAAGAAAATAAGGAGAGTCAACCTATATAAATGAGATGGAGGAAGTATTAAAAAAGAAAACCACTGAAATCAAATAACAAACAAAGATTTCTTTTTATAATATCAATCGACCTTTTGCTCCTGCTTCGACTTCGGCTCTGGCTGCGACCATTGCTTCTTCCTCTTGAGCGAGAGCGGCTGCGGCTTCGACTTCTGGAGCGGCTTCCATCATATTCCTTCACCTGTAGCCAGTGAAAGGACATCGAAATTTAAGCATCCACAATAACAAGAAGATAGCCTTGAGCATTTACCATGTCATAAAATTAAAATATTTGCACCATACCCGAACTACAGCCCGTGAGAAAGCATTTCGAAACTCAGAATCATCGAGCTTCTTTATCTGTAAATGTGAAAAATAAAATAGTCCCATGTATTAGTGCAGATATAGATGTTTCAGATATCCAATCAGACATTAGAATAAACAAAAATTAGTCATTTCGAACAATAAACATAGGAAGAAAAAACAGAAGATTAACTTACAGCATATTTCATGTCATCATAATTTGTATAGTCCACTATCCCTGTCTTTCCTGCAAAACCAAAACTAGCAGATGCTTTAAGAATGCTCAACCAAAAATAAGCAACTCCACAACAACTCAAAGAAACCAATTCTAACTTCAACGCTGCTCAGTACAGACGAATTAGTAATAAATTTGAACACAAGACTGTAAACATAAAGGTTCTGAACTTCAGCCTAATTAATCACAATGAAAGGAAATTTTGTAAAGAATATAAACAGAAGATGATTAAGTCGTACATTAAAAGCCACGCGAAATTAAAATACACGGAAACAGGGACACCAAGTTGGGTGGAGAAAACAGATTAATGTAGCAGTTCCAACTCCATATTTTAAGGAACTAGGCTTAGTTTGTTGTTGTTGGAAGCAAGATTCCTCACCAGTAAAGACAAAGGATATACATTCGACTTTTTTGACAGGAACTTTTAGATGCTTATAATGCCAACAGTATAAACATCTGAGATCAAAATTTATCAATTAACACATTGCAATCCGTAAAGTGGCAATAATTATTTTCTTGATAATTCAATTATTCTCCTGTACATTTGAAGCGTGTACATTTAATGTGCAGGTACACAAAATCCCAAAATGGTTAATGGCAAATACTATAAGGAGAAGAAAATGTTGCATGTTAGTCAAAATAAAGCAAACCCTAAAAAAAATGTTGCCAACAGTAGTATAAGCTCCATAATACTTATCCAAAATAAGTAATATGATACCAATGCATCACAGTCATACAGAATATTTATAATTACAAAACCTCATTATTATTCACATTCAAATCATGTTATATTGCTTCAAAGTTCGAACAGCCTATAGCACTGGGTGCAAGCAGACAGAACATAAAAGTTTCTTTATGATACCAGCCCGTTGACTTAACATCTACCTTTGCCTCCAAAACACCTTCTTGTCCACCCACTCCCAAAAATACAAAAAAATAAAAGTAAAGGTTGGAATTTTATTCATTCATCCTTACAAATTCCCCCACCAGCGACGTACAACTGAAATGTAAAAGAGAATTGTACATTGCAGAAAAAAGTTCCTTGTTTATCATCTTACCACTTCCCTCGTGGAAAACTTGGGAGAAGCATACATCCCCTGCTCGACGCATGTGATCCTAGATAAGAAAGATAAGACGCCAACATTCAAAAAGTCATACACCATATAGCTATTAGCTAGTAGTGTAAGTGGGTCAAGATAAGTGACGAAGAAATAAGACTTACCTTCAAATCTTGCCATGAAGCTGAATTGGGCAATCCGGTGACTAACACTGAAGAACGAGGTCAAACGAGGTGAAATTGCACACATAAGAAGCATTTATTGTAGTTATTCAACATTTAACATTCACTTACGAAATGATGTACTCACCCCTATACTCAGAGCGCCTAGACACCCCACCGCGAGGACCTCGACTACCACTATTGCCACTGTAACGATCCGTTGAAGATGATTGACCACGCCCACCATGCGCAAGCTCCACCTGAGTAGATTTTTAAGCATAAACAAATTTAAGTAAATCAATGACCAGTTGTAAAGAGAAATAATTAAAAAAACGAACCCGCAACCGGTGTCCATCAAAGTCATAGCCATCACGCCCACGAATAGCATCTTCGGCATCACGCGCCTCTTCAAACTGTTGTGAGAACTATGATAGATCAAAACACACGCATATGAAGAGAGAACTCTCGGAGAAACCATACTCACCTCAACAAAGGCATAACCGGGAGGCCTAGGAGGAATTTTCAGATCAATATGTGCAATTGGTCCATACTGCCATAAGAACACAAAATATAAACTATATCAAGCATGGAAAACTATAGGAAAACAAAATTCTCAATCAAACTCATTAGGACCCATAGAAATTTATTTCACGAATGGAATGATTAGACTCCTATAATCAGGTAAGTATGTTCTGTTTGGTGCTTAGTAGCCATTTTTTAGTCAAGGAAGAGGAGTTCTTCTCAATATCAAGTTTGTCAATGACTTCATTCGAATTATATTGTACTAATAATATTAAATCTGTGAACACACATAAAAAGAAATTGCTTGTTTACGTACCTCACCTAATAAACTGGCAAGTTAGAAAAAATGCAAGCATGTGTTCAGAACACCAAACCTACTTTTGTTAGTGACTTCTCCTTTTCTTTAACTCTCTCACTACTAGAGGCATTATATGAAGACTTGCTTCTAATGATACAATCTCCATCACATTTTCTGTCATCATTCATCCATGAGGCAGTCTTCTAAAACCATATTTTTCAACTGGAGCATCCAGGGATGTGCATTGTGATTAATGGCTTTGGGAGTTAGGCCTGTTGAAAGACAAATGATTGTCTTTCTAGCTCATAAGTTATTTACTGGAGTAAGTAACTTAGTCTTGTGAGCTATAGCAGTGTTTAGCAAAAAACATTAAATTTGTTCACTTCCATACCTCCATGTCAAAACAGAAGAAGGCACGAAAAGGGACCTTTTCATCTAATTAACCATCAGCATGCTTCCGACTTACTAGAGGCATGGCCAAGCCAACAATACACGCAAGCACACACCCACAATGTATATTTTAAGTGGGTTTGTCAATGTGCCCAGCGGATTGAGTAAAAATTGAAAGAACCAAGTCATGGCAGTTAATCAAGGACAAAACAATTAGAATAGTGCAGATGAAATTACAATCATAAAATTCTAAAAGATTTGGGATGGTCCGACAAGAGAGGGGAAAGAATTTACAAATGCTATTCAAATTTAAATTCACATAAAATTACCTTGTAAAACAAATCTTCCACTTCCCTCTCACGAATGTCACCGGGAAGGTTGCCAACGTAGAGAGTTCTGCTTGATCGACTCATTCTTCCTAATGAAATTCAAGTGGCATCATAAGAAAAAAAAATAATTCAAAAATAAAAAAGGGCAAACACAAGGAATTTGGCGCATTTAAACATATCCAGAAATAGTAAGATTGAAGGAACATAAGCATGAAAAAGAATTTTATAAATTCAATGCAAATTGCAAACATGAAACGAAAGGAGTAACAAAAGTTTGAGCAAAAAAATCAAAATGCTGCTACTAAAATCACCACGGCTAATCCATTTCGTTTGAAGGGTAAAATCACCACAAAATTTTAGCTATTTTCAACAGTCCATTTCCGAAATCAGTAAAAGAAATCGATCGATAAAACATTATATCCAAAATACAATTGCCTCGACTGAATATCAAGTTACAGAATAATAGAAACAAAAAATATTAGTACTTTGTCAGCCGCCTCAAGTTAGAAAATTAATTGCCGATTTGTGAACTTGTTTATATAATTGAAGATAAAATATAATAAATTAAATTGATAATCTTTCAGGTGTTAAAAATGGGAGTTTACCGTAGGTACGATAGCGCCGAGAGATTCGAATCAAGAGTGGAGCAGAGTTCCGAGATTAGGGTATTGAAGAGAGCGGACGAGGATAAAATCGGGAATAAAATTTAGAAGGGAATACGGTGTACTTACGAGCAGATTCCAACGGTACGAGTGATAATGTAACGGTAGATTTTTGTTACATGTCAATTGTTTTCAAAATTATTTAAAAATATCAGTTGTGCTCCATTTAAAAATAATGATGAAATATGATTTGGTTATAATTTTTTGGGACAATTGCAGCCGCAGTCCCAAATCTTTTATTTTGTTGTATTACATCGAACCTTTAATTTTTACGGCCGAAGTTCCAAACATTTATATGTAATTGCATAGTCGGTCTCAAACCCTGAATTCCATCCAAAAAATCGTGAGTACACGTTGCTACAATAATTTTGACTCGAAAAAATTACAGCGTCGATCCCAAACGTTTCATTTTATTGCAGATTACACTCAAACCTTTAATTTTTACGGGAAAAGTCTCTAACATTTACATATAATTGCAACGTAGATCCATTCACCCATTTCGTCCATAAAACCGTCAGTCAACGTTGAACCAATAAG
>CAIGRB010014510.1:0-15401 GCA_903798255.1 Fraxinus quadrangulata
CCTCACTCCCACCCTACTGTACACACCCGAAACACGCACTCTTCGAAAAGACATATGCCTCCTACAGACATGGATTCCGATCTCAGAGTAAAATTTTCTGTCTCTAGTTGAAGATCCCATTTCAACATTTTAACTACTTTACTAAATTTTCCTTGTTTTGTGTCTCTGTATGTGTGTGTGCGTGCGTGCTTTTTCTGGGTTTGCAGAGATCATCGACTAACCCGAACAGCCTGGGTATGAGGTAAAATTGTAGTATCAAGAAAATTATTTAGTTTTTAATCTCCTTGTTTCTGGACAATGTTATGCAAAAAGGGAAAGTAAATTTTGGTTTTCGAAATTCCCTGGCTGAATTTGGTTAATCTTTTGCTTCAGTGAATACGCATTTGCTGATATCAACAATTTGGAGCACTGCGCCAAGTATCTGAACCAAACCCTAGTCACCTTTGGTTTCCCGGCTTCTCTCGATCTATTCGCCAATGATCCCGTGAGTTTTTTTTTTTCCCCTAACGAATGTGTTTTGGGTTTAGTTTATGTATTCATGGGCTATTTCTTTGATGTGTGAAAAAATGTTAAAAAGGTTTCAATTGCAAGGACTTGCAATTGTGTATACGCGTTGTTGCAGCAGAGACAAAGAGATATTGAGTTCAGGGAGTCTGCCAATGAGCAGAGACAACGGTACAATTCGTTTACTATATATTACTAACTTTGAAATAAAGTTCATTATTTTTCTTGAAGTAATATTTCATATCAATTTATTGATTTCGTTACTATGAGTTAAAGAAGACAACTGCTATTGAAGTTGTTAGATTTTCAAATTCAATATGATTAACTTTAATTGACGCTTCAAGGAATCTTCTGGATCTTGGAGATTTTGTTTCTAAAGCTGAGGGTAGAATGTCATCCTTCGGTTAAGGGAAAGGGGCCATATTACAATTTCGGTCAATGCAGTTTTGAATTTTCATGGTGACATAGAAATCTCAAATTACATGTTATTTCATTTATTGCGTGGATGTACAGAAGGAGAAGCAAAAGTGTGTATCTCTTGTCTTAGGATGTTTATTGTGCTAAGAAACATGACACTTGACTTAGAGGAGTTAATTAGTTTCCTATTTCTTTAGTTTATTACAATCTGGTCAGATAGCAGCCTTTTTCTTCCACACCTAACTACAATCTAATTTAACTTCTGTAATTAAAGAAGACGCTATAAGTTTTTGCATATAATGAGAGCCAAAATAAATGTAGAATGTAGTAAACAAGATGTAATATTTTGTCTCTTGTTTAGACGAAATCCATATTTTAGCTGGTTTTTGTATAACTTGTATGCACAGGGTGACTTATACTTTTGTATTCTGTTGAAAGACTCTTATCAGACATTTCAAGGTTGGAGGCTAAAGTGGAGAGGCTGGAAGCTCAGTTATCGACCAAAGAACGAGAGATAGCGACAATGACTAGAACAGTTAGGAAATTATTCATCAATTTTTACACAAATGCTTATATATTTCAGAATGAGATTGTAGATGCTCTTGTAAACAGTGAAAGTTACTTCTTTTGAGTCTGTTTCCAATTTCATGAGCAGGAAGCTAAAGCTACAGCAGCTTTGAAGGCCCAAATAGATAAGTTGCAGCAGGAGCGAGATGAATTTCAAAGGATGGTTTTGGGTAACCAGGTTAACACTTCCTCTTCTTTGATTACATTGTGCCAATAATCATTATTTTATTGCTTAATTTAATTAAAATATATTTTATCAACAGCAAGTGAGAACTCAACAGATACATGAGATGAAGAAAAAAGAAAAGGAGTACATAAAGTTGCAGGTATGATGTTTATATGCGGAGGACAATCCTTGTGGATGTAACTATAACTGTGCAGAATATAGTTCTGCTATAAAGGGATTGACTATACTTAAAAGCAACAGCCGTGCAGAGGTAGTAAATAACTAAACACACATCTCTTGCAGGAGAAGCTAAATCAAGTAATGATGGAAAAAAAGAAGGAATCTAGATCGGGTATGGAAATTATGACTCTACTACAGGTAATAATGCACTCTTTACCTTAGTATTATTACCTC
The DNA here is from genome assembly GCA_903798255.1 of Fraxinus quadrangulata. Classification (NCBI taxonomy): domain Eukaryota; kingdom Viridiplantae; phylum Streptophyta; class Magnoliopsida; order Lamiales; family Oleaceae; genus Fraxinus; species Fraxinus quadrangulata. The sequence continues at coordinate 2,069 of CAIGRB010014510.1, forward strand.
CGTTTAGATTATGGACTTTCTAATTTTAAAAGATCTTTAATGTGCTGATAGAAAGAAGGGCGGCAGCGTGGGACATGGAATGGGAAGAAGGCTGACAATGACTTCTATAAAAAGATTGTAAGTAATATGAGCGACTTGTTTAAATTTCTGTCACCCCACACAAGTTGTTCTATAACCATGAGCTGCTCGCAGGTGGATGCTTATGAAGTGAAAAACCAAGAACTGGTGGCTGAGAATGCTGATTTAAGGGCATTGCTACGTTCGATGCAGGTAATATGAAAGCTATATGAATGGAAATGCTTTGTAATTCGTCTTAACCAGTGGACGTTTCTTTTCTGACATTTATAGTTGCTTCTATTTGTTAAGTAATTTATACAAATATAAAGAATCAGGCTTGCACTTACGTTTCGTACTATATACAACCTGGCAAAGGATCTAACAGTGTGGAGGTTTTGTTTATGCAATCTCTAGTTTACTTTGTTTTTCTATTTATTCAAACTTTACATGTGCATATAAGTGTGAGAGACTGTGTTTTAAGTTGGAGATATATGGTTAGGAAGAGGATGCTGGGAAGTGGAAGTGTGGGACCAACTTATGGCTGATTATGATTTCATATTTCTGCAAAATGATGGTAGAGAGTTTTTTCTATGAAGTGTGACGGTAAGGTTATCTTGTGAAAATATTGGATGCTGCAAAGTGAGAAGCAAATTTTTTATCTCTTCATCTTTTTTCCCCCCCTGTTTTTGCCTATTTCATGGTGGATATTGAAATCTTTAGAGTCAGAACATGTAAAATCATTACCATCAGAAGTAGCTTGATCTAAATACTTAAAACTGTTTTGTCCATTTTCTTTGATTTATGGACTTCACTGTTTATGTTTGAAAGACGCTTTTATATCTGTAAGAAGGCATTTTCTAAAACATGCTTGTCCAGGTGGATATGCGTGAATTCTTAAATGCTCCAAATGGATCGTCCAAGCAATCTCGTCCTGTCAATGAGAGGCCCGATGCAGACCCTTCTCAGTCCCCATTGGGCGGAAGGACGGTATGGCAGAATATTAGAAAGAGATACAAATGGTTTCTTGAAGGATATAATTGTACCATAACATCTGACTTCGTACTTTGCAGGATATGTTTGATCTGCCTCTCCACATGGCTAGAGATCAAATTGAAGAGAGTCTACGAACAAAGATGGCTTCTATTAAGGTAGACTGAGTGGCAATAAGATGTAAATGCCTGTTCTGTGTAAAAATATATCAGTATGACATGCATAATATTTTTGTTAGCTTCTGTTTAAGGTGATCTGATGCATATGCTTTTTTATGTGTAAAAATATCTGAATATGATGTGGTATAAGCATTCATTTTCTGCTTTTATTAAATCTCAAGGAGCGCATGGTTGAGCTTCAAGATGCACAAAAAGGTGCAGAAGTTACTTCGGAGGTGACGGAGAGAGAACTTGAGCTAGAGGCTCAGCTTGTTGAGGCAAGAAGCATTATCCAAGAGCAGGTATTGTAACCATAATTTGGCCTTAGAAACTGTAGATGATTTTTATTGTTGGAAATGAGCTCTCCGTAGGCGGATAATTTATTCCTCTACCAAACTGTAAATCTGTAATATTTACTTGTATGCGCATTATCTGTATTTTTGAAAAACATCAACAAAGTTGCCAGTACAGGTAATTTTCAATTTAAGCCTCGATTATGATTTTTTCCCCAATGTCCAACTTTGTCTCTTCACCAGTCAGAGATTTGTTCATAGTCTTTAAGAATTTAAGGAATAAGATGAACAAACAAGCATTAAAAAAGTATTAATTCAATTTCTTTTTTCGGATTTTTTTTCTTGTCAATATAGTTGCATGTTTAGATGTTGAAACTGCAAAACAGAATTCACCTTGCAGACTGTTAAATGTTTAGTGTGCAATACATGCTAAACAATTACGGAGTTGCTCTGTATGTTCTGACACAACTATGAACTGAACATGGTTTTGATCTATTTTTATGCTTATTTTGGACCCAAACAGACTTTGCAATTTATTTAAATTCTTATTGTCACACCCTTTGCCCAATAAATCGGAGGAAGAGAGGAAGCTAAAACTTTTAGTAGGATAATCAGTTGAGTCTGAAAAACAATTTTCTGCACCAAAGCCTCTACAATGTTCACTTTAATTTTATTTTTTGCTGCACATCATCTCGTCTCTAAATTTAACTTTTGCCTTTTCACTCGTTCAAGACTATACTTGTCATTTCTTTCTCTAAATCTTATTGTGCTTTAAATTAAAATTAATATGGTCAGTGCTTTAATGCAGGCATCTATTATGTCTAAACATCTCGAGAAGTCTGAAAGGCCAAGTAGGAGGTTGAGTGGCCATCTGAGTTCTGATTGAAACTCAATCTTGTCATCAGAGTCTGAGGTATGTATATCAGTTATTCTCTCTTTTCGTTTAATATTTAAATTATTGGGTTTTATATACGACGTATTATAGTTGTTTCTAGAGTTTACATGTCGGGGTTGATAAAGTCGGAATCAAACTTTGGCATTTACTGGCTATATTTTTGCATGATCTTGAAAATAAAGAATTAGACAAACCACTAAAAATGCGGGATTGACTAAATAGGTGCACAATATTGAATCATAGTTTTGTTTGAGTGTCTATATGAAGTATATCATCTGAATGCTTAGTTAAAATACTGAAGTACGTAGCATTGGTTCAGTGGAAAATAGCATACTAAGCCCCTATTTGGTACCACTAAAAATATGATTAAAATCTAAGTCAAAATTCACAATTAATTTTAATCACACACTTCATAGAATTCACAACTTTTCAACTGCACATTCATCAACTTTTATCAAAATTTGCAAAAAATCTAATTTTAATCTTTACCAAATAGGGGCTAGATTTACTATTGAATCATTGAAGCTTTCTTCATAAATGCATTCTTGTTGACAAATTTCTCTTTGGTGCCTAGGGAATGTGAAATCAACCGAATTCAAGTTAACTCACATATGGCCGCGGTCATGTTTTAGAAACGATGTATATTGATCTCGTGTACCAATACTGTGTATTCAAGGCCTCTTGAATACTATGAGCTTTTACTTGCGGAGTTGCATCCTGATGTCATTGGTTAGCTGTAGTTTGATGCTGTATGTATGCATATTTAATTGCTTTATGCTTATCTTATCCTTGAACATTCAGATACACACGACTCTGACTCAGTTATGTAGAAAAGAATATCCATTTGAATTTCAATCTAGTTCGAAATATTATTTCGTCATTTTTTCTAGCATATTTCCTTTTCATTATAGCTTTTATTCATTTTTCAATCCATTGATGTGTTTTACTTGTTTGCCTCTTGTTTAGTAGAGATCGTACTCTGTCCTTGACCCCCGAAAGAATTTGGTAGACCAATATGTGTCTTCACCCTACACGTCATATGTCATGTTTAAGGTTGACGGACGGGAGATTATTGGACAGTGTTAAGAAAAGAGTTGCTTAGTCATGTCTATATTTTATATATCCATACGAATGAAGAGATTGTCATGCATTATCGATTCAATCATCGAATTTATTAGAATTTGTGGTCAATATTTTCTATTTTATTATTTTATTTTTATCAGAGTTTCATTATTTAATTATAAGGATAACTAAAATCTCAAACATGGTCACGTAAAGTTATTTGATGCAATTGTAGTTCACGCCATCAAATCTCATTCGCATAAAAACAGGACCTTATCGAACATTCAATGAACCAGCCTTAGGAGTAGTTCCATTACATTTTATGAATAGAAAGATTTTAGATTTACGTAACATTAATGTTTCATTTTCAACGAGTTTTGTCTATAATTACGAATTTCAATACTAATGTATATTTAATAAAAGAAGAAGAAATGTGGTTTTGGGATTTTCTTTGTCTAGAAGAATCTCTACATTTAGGCCGTCGTTTATTTTTTTTCTTACTATATCGATGTAGTTCTAGATACGTTACATAGAACAGAAATTTTTGTTGACAATGTCTATTTTAACGTGTGTAAACTTCTTTTGTATATTTTACATTAATATTGGAGATGCTCTTGTAGTCTTTCACACCTTCGGTTTATTTTAGATAATAATTAGATTTTTAATAGATTTTGATAAAAGTTGATAAAAGTTGTGGATGTTTATGAGAAGTGATTAAAATTAATTATTGAATTTGATTTAAGTTTTAATAAGATTTTTTTTTAGTTGAACAAAAAGGAATACACCACTTCATTATATATTTGGCGAATGCCACGGAATTAATTTCAATCACCCAACATAACAGGATTGTAGGGCAAGTTAATATTGGAAAAAATTCATGTACATGCATATTTGTGGGTTGACTTTGGCAAGATTTTGAGTTCAAGTTTCAACCGTCTATTTAAGAATTTTTTATAAGCCGATTCTAACCAAGTCGAGGAATTGTGTTATAGATAAAATATATAAATATGAATTCGGGTTTTTCTAAAAAGTAGTTTTGACGAGATCTTCGGGTTCCATTATTCTCAAAATTCATTTTCGACCACACATTTTTCTATAAAATAATTTTACATGTAAACCAATTTTTAATTTTTTAGTCACGCATTCTCCAAAAATCAACATTATCTCCAAAAAATGGGGCTGAAACAGGTAGTTTTGATCATTTAACGAATTTTTACAAGATAAAATTATTGAAGATGTTGAATTTTAGATTATCTGAGAATGAGAGAAGTCGTTGACATGCATTAGAGGACTTGATAATTGCACATGAACTGTAACTTTGAGAGAGAACCAAAATGTTAGCGTAGCTTCAAAAAAAGGGTGATTTCTTTGCTTGTTCATGACAAAAAGATGATAACCAACCACTGAAAGTTGGACAAAAAATGGAGTAACATACAAATGAACAATAAAAACAAACGTTAAATCAACAAATAATCCACCTTCTTAGCATTCAAAATTACAGAATCATGTGCCCTACCTCTCATCTTTCGCCTTTGAACCAGGAAGACTTTATACTAGGAATTGTTGGAGGGCTCTTTCTTTATATAGTTGCAGATTTTAGACTTTGCACATTCCCAACAGAATTGTTACGTGTAAGTTAATGTCGATCACCCCCAATGGAGACCAAAAATAGTGTTGAGCAAAATCAAATCTCTGTGCTTCTTGAAGGTAAAGGATTTAATCGAATTCTTTCGAGAGAGTCTTCGGTAGGTCAATCTTCGCGTTTATTTTATCGCCATGCAGAAGGGGTACCCTTCAAATGGGAAATGCAGCCGGGGACGGCCAAGAATCCGCCGGAAAAAGATGTCATTCGGCCGCTTTCTCCACCGCCATTGATACAGAGCTTGGCGCTTCCTTTGCCTCAAGTAGATGAACCTGAAGAGGCAGGCTCAAAGCCCTCAAAGATCTGGCACAATTGGAAGAAAATGTTGAAGAAAAGTAGTCAAAATAATAGCTCCAGGTTTGGTGATTCTGATGAAGAATTTGTAGCTAATTCAGCTTCTTCATCTTCGTCTTCATCAAATTGTCACATTTCTGAATCGTCGAGGGTCCAAAGGGATTCGTTTGATGGTCCTTTCTGCTGCAGTGCATGGAACATCACAGCCATACTGGTTCGTATTTAATTAATTTGCATGAACTAATTAATTATAACTTTCAAAGAAACTAACTTATTTTCCTTTTGAAATTGCCAACTTACAGGATGAAGGAAACACAAAGATATATTACTGCAGAACGCACAACACAGCATTTTCACTAGATGAAGATGGTTTAATCCTCAGCAGAATTCTATCAAGAGTCTCTTCTGTCGACCAATCTGGTCCTTTACACAGTACTGGAATTACTTCTTCAGGGATTCCCTTCAAATGGGAAATGCAACCTGGGACGCCGAAAAACGCACCGGAAAATGACTTAATCCCACCGCCGAGTCCTCCACCAGCGATTCAAAGCCTGGCACTGCCTTGGCCTACACCTCCATTTACTGGAGGAGGAGAAAAAACTGAGAGCTCAAAATGGTCAAGGGTCTGGTTTTGCATAAAAAGAAAGAAAATGATCAAGCAAAATGAAAAGGTCCACGAAATCAGCTTCAGATATGACCGTAAGATGGAATTCTGGAAGCCTGATGAGGAATTTGATACATTTTTGCGCAGTTCATCTTCATCTTCTTCTCATAAATCAAGTTGGACTTTGCGATTGTCCAAAATTAGAAGGGGCTGTTTAAGTTGGATTTCTAGGAACAATAAGGCAATTCTTGTTTATGCGACAAGAAAATTAAAAAACTAATTAATAAAACTTTTCATTCATATGAATCATTATTTGATTCGTAAGATTAAATGGTACTAGACATAACAATAGTACGGAGTACCCTTTCCCCGGAGCAAGTTCACGACCAACCGTAGAGCATCATCTGCTAAAACTTGTTCCTTACATTCATGGGTATGTAATTCACCTTATGAAACATGTCTTCAACTCTATATCGTATTGCCCTTCTTCGTCCGCGGCTTGCCTGCTTTTGTTGCCAAACCACCGTACTGGACAAACTTCAAGGGTTTTGTGGAAGCTGTTTAATTAGTGTAAGTAGGTTACCAGTTGGTTTTACAGTTACAACAGCTATCTGTTGAAAGTTAGTTGAGCTAATTGCTATGATAAATCAACAGGCGCGTGGTTGGCTCTAATTGTTTAAATAGGGTTTTAATATCTTGTATAGAGCAGAGTGAAAGTTACATGAAGTGTTGGATCATCTTGATCAGATTCTAGTAAACTTCTGTTATTATTTCTGTTTTCTTCTTTCTTTCAATTCCGTACCAGCACTGTAGTTCTTGTTTGTGTGTGTCAATCATTAACGGGTTTTACCAATAGTTGATCCATTGTTGTGATTCTCTAATCACGAAAGAGGAATTATTCTATTTCTTGAATAGAATTTACAAAGATTACAAACTCTTTACGAAAAAATACCTCACAAATTTCTCTCTGAACTCACTCTTTCTATTTCACCTTCTTTCTGAGGATGTATTACACTTCTCAAATGTATCACCTATTTATAGTGAAAGACTTGACATCCTTCATTTATTACACCAAGTCCATTTTCAACAAAATCTGGAAAAGGTGGTTGCCTTTTTCTATTCATTTTACGGCTAAGAAGAAAAAATATTTCCTTTTGCATTTAATGCATAAGATTTCTTTGCCTCATTTTAGTCAACAAAATAGGCAAGTCGCTGGATGGTTGAATCAACAAAAAAAGAGGCTAAAGGCTAGACATTACAATTCTCCCCCTCCAGCTACATCTAAAGTAATTGTTATTTGACAACCATCTCAACTATGTCTCCGCACAACTTTGACTTTTTCCTTGGAACCACCTTTGTAAACATTTCCGCAGGATTCTCATTTGTGTGAATCTTTACTAGTCTCAACAATTGTTGATCCATTCCCTCTCGTATCTAATGATAACGGATGTCAATGTGCTTTGTCCGAGAATGATACATTGAGGTCTTACTCAAGTCCAGAGCATTCTGGCTATCACAATGTACTTCGTAATATTTCTGCTTGATCCCTAATTCTTAGAGAAATCGCTTTAACCATAATATTTCTTTTCAAGCTTCTGTTGCTGCAATATACTTCTGTTGTAGATAACGTAACAAACTTTTGTAGTCTTGATTGACATGACACAGCTCTCCCTACAAGAGTATAGAGAAATCCTGAAGTAGAATTTCTACTATCAAGATCTCCGGCTATATAGGAATCTGTATAACCTTCCAAGATTGGGATCAGCTCCCCTGTAGCATAGACATGTCTTTGATGTACCCTTGAGCTACCCAAGAATCCACTTGTCTGCTTCCTAATGTTCATTTACAGGATTAGAAAGAAAACAACTTATCATGCCCACTGTATTAGCAATATCTAGCCTGGTACATAAGCATACATCAGGCTTCCGACTGTTGAAGAATAAGGTACCAATGACATCTTCTCCATCTCTTTCTTGGATGAGAGGCATGAACTCTTGCTCAACTTGAAGTGGTTAGCCAGTGGAATGCTGACAAGTTTGACAACATGCATGTTGAATCTCTTGATCATTCGTTCAATATATTTCTTTTGAGATAACCACAACCTTTTATTCTTCCTATCTCTAGTTATGTGCATTCCTAGAATCTGTTGAGCTGGGCCTAAGTCCTTCATGTCAAAGGACTTAAAGAGTTTCTTCTTTAGCTGGTTGATTTTCATTGCATCTTGTCCAACAATCAAGTCAACACCTCATTTACATACAATAGAAGAGCAACGAAGATGCCATCCGAAAATTGCTCAATATAAACACATTGATCTGTAGCTATTCTTTTGTAGCCTTGACTTACCATGAAAGAGTCTAACTTTCTGTATTACTACCTTGGTGTTTGCTTAAGACCATACAAGCTCATTTTCAGCTTGCAAACGAAGTTCTCTTTTCCTGAAACTTCAAAGCCTTCTCGTTGTTTCATATAAATTTCTTCATATAGATCACCATCAAGAAATGCTTTCTTGACATTCATCTATTCAAGCTCTACATTCAAGCTGGTTACTAATCTAAAGATAGCTCAAATTGAGGCCATCTTTACAACATGTGAAAAAAATCGTCAAAGTTAATTCCCTATTTCTGCAGAAATTCTTTAACTACCAAATGGGCTTTATGTTTCACCACCTTTCCGCTACTATCTTTCTTGAGCTTGAAAACCCGTCTGTTCCTTAGTGCTTTCTTTCCCTTTAGAAGCTCAACCAACTCATTTGTCTGATTGTTCTATAGTGACTCCATCTAATTCTGTATTGCTTGCATCCACTTTTCTTTATCCATATGAGATTATGCTTCCTTGAAGCTCTCTGGCTCCCCTTCATCAGTAAGCAGAATGCACTTAAACTTTGAATATCTTGTTGATAGAATTCGTCCTCGTTCAGATCTTCGTAGTTGTGGACTGCTGGTTTCATGAGGTGTACCATTATCTAATCGATGTGATGGTCCTACAGCTTTTGTTGGAGAAGGTTGTGACTTCCCCGATCTTTATTCTTTTTTTCTTCTTCCTGTTCTGCTTCTAGAATTTCCTCATACATCTCGTTATTCAATGTCTTCTAATGTCTAGTTTTCATGGAACACTATGTCTTTACTTTTGATTACATTCTTTGTCTTTGGATCCCATAATCTGTATCTAAATTCCTCATCTCCATAGCCTATAAAGATGCATGGAGTGGTCCTTGCATCGAGTTTCTGTCTTAGTTCCTTGGACACATGTGCAAAGGCTAAACAACTAAATACTCTCAGGTGAGAGTATGAGGGATTCTTACCAAACCATACCTTCTCCGAAATTTCAAAATCCAATAGCACGACGGTGTCCTGTTGATTAGGGGCGGGCGACTCGGATATCTTTTCTCCAAAATGGCTTTGGCAGCTTATCCATACTGAGTATGCTTCTGACCTTTTTCATAATTGTCCGATTCATTCTCTCTACTCCTTCGTTATGTTGTGGGATGTGTGGGACCGTCTTCTTATATCAATGGCATAGCTTCCGAAGTAGGCATCAAACTCTCTGGAAGTGTACTCGCCTCCATTGTCTGAGCAAAAACACTTTAGCTTGTTTTCTATTTCTCGCTCTACTGTGTCATGAAACAGTTTGACGTAATCTAATACTTGATCCTTTGTCTTCAAGTAGTACACCCATACTTTTCGAGAAAAATCATAAATGAATGTCAGAAAATACTTGTTACCACCTAGTGATTCAACATCTAAGGGACCACAAATATCAGAGTATACTTAGCAACTCTGATTGTTTCGTCAAAGGGGAATTGAAAGATACTCTATGTTGCTTACCAAATAGACAGTAATTGTAAGGATCTAGTGGAACTTCCTTGCCAACATTGATTAGCTCCTTCTTTGTCAAAGTAGATAACCCCTTCTCACTCATATGATCGAGTCTCTAATGTCACGGATTTTAAGAAGCCTCAAGTTCCACTATGTTGAGGTTATCTGCACATTTTTACATTAGTCTTGTATAACATACCACATACATGTCCTCGAACGACAACTATTAAACTTTTGATCATTTCCATGTGCTATTGCTGAAGTGATTGTAATAACCCTGTTTGTTAATGACTATCTTTTAAAGTGGATTTACCCAAAGATCAGGAACTCGTCGAACATCCTTCAAGGTTATTTTACACCCAATGCTTGTTTATATTTGAACATCACTAATTCCCACAATCTCAAAGGAACTGGTATTACCCATATTTACTGTACCAAAGTCACCAAATTTGTATGTTGTGAAGAAGTCTCTACATGGAGTGGCATGGTAAGATGATACAGTATCTACCACCCACTCAATATCTTGGTTTGAGACGTGAAGACATGTCTCCTCATAGATGGAGTAGATAACCACCTCCACAGATATAGTGACTAGTGTCTCTCCTTTCTTATTCTTCGGCTGCAAATTGTACTGGCCTTGCTCTTGTAGCAATTTTTGGTAGTTCTTCTTTAAGTGGCCCTACATACCACAGTAGTAGCACTTGTAAGTAGACTTCCTTCCATTTGTAAATTCGCCTCTACTTTTACTTATACCTCTCTCTATTGCCTCGAATGTTTCCTTGTTATCTTCTCCAGTTCTCTGTTACAAGGGCATGTAACTTATCTACGTCGGCGTCTTTTCTCCTAGACTCTTCATTAAACATGGCATCCTTGACTATATACATGGTAAGTTTGCCATTAGGGGCTGCATTGCTGAGAGATACTACTAGTGTCTCCCAAATGTCAAGAAGAGAACTTAAAAGTAGGAGGACTTGCATTTCATCCCCAAGCGGAATCTCTACAGATGACAATTGGTTCACCAAGTTCTGGAATTCACTGGCGTGCTCGGCAACTAAAGTTCCACTCTTCAACTTCAGATTCACTAGACACCTCATCAACAGGGCTTTGTTCCCAGCAGTCTTGGCCTGGTACATGTCCTCCATAGTTTTCTAGATGACATATTTGTTTATTTCTTGTGCTAGAAGACACTATGATCAATCCATTGTCGGATTTGACCAATAGTTTTTCTATTTAGCTTCTTCCACTTTGCCTCCTTGATAGGCTCAGAGGTGACACATTTGCCTTCTAGGCGGTCATACAAATCTTTATAACTGAGGAGGTCTTCCATCTGAGGCCTCCACAATGTGTAATTGGTGGCACTGAGTTTGATCATAGCTCTTGATGACGATTTTTCCATTGACATCTTGAATTCACAATGGCTTGATAAAAAACAGAGTTGTATCAAAAACTGCAAGGGCCAATTGATAAACCTCATTCTATTACCACTTGTTGTGATTCTCTAATTATGAAAGATGAGATATATATGAAGAAAAAATATTCTATCTCTTACTTGAATAGAATTTACAGAGATTACAAACTCTTTACAAAAAATAAAATAAAAAACTCCTCTCTAAACTCACTCTTTATTCATTTTACGGCTAATAAGAAAAAATATTTCCTTTTGCATTTATGCATTATATTTCTTTGCCTCATCTTAGTCAACAAAAAAGGCAAGTGGGTGGATGGTTGAGTCAACTAAAGAGAGACTAAAGGCTGGACATTACATCCATTGCCCCGACCCGAGTGGAGAAATCACCATTATGAGGATGAATTGTGACCCTTGGATCTGTTTTATATCAATGGTCTAGACTCTTGTATAGAAGGAGAAAATCGTTGCCACTTTCCTCACTCCACTTTTTACTCTCTCTCATTTCACACTCTGTGGCTTTCATTTTCGCCTTCAACAGCGCTATTTCCTTCGTTAAAGTTATTTCTTTGTGAATGAGTCTCTTGATCTTTGTGTGGTTCCAAGGGTTATGTTTCTCTTCTTAGAAGGAAAGAAGGCAGTGGTTTTGATGGTCAAATGATGTGTGAAATCTAGTCAAAACTGAGCCTAAAAGCTTCTTGGATCCACGGTTGATGTCAAATTCTCTTGTAGGCATGTTTGGTTTTAAATTCTGTAATTGAAAGCTCGATTTCTATGGGTAACTTCGTAACACTTGCCTTTCTAAATAAGCACAAAATGTAAATATAAAACGAAAAAGGAAAAAGAAAAAAATAAATAAAACAATTCATCCCCTAATTGCATCATTCCTGAATCTAGTATTCCCTCTATAATATTATCAATAGATAATTCAGGTCTAGCATGACGATGTTTTGACATCCTAGATAGTATGATGATATGACGGTATACATACATGCATACTTTCATTGCTCACACTCATAGATAGCAAAGTGTGTTCGAATAAAAAAATAATATTCGTATTGGATCAAGCATATCTCTGTTACTTCCACGAAGTTTTTGAATTATTGGTACAATATTATATGATTAGAGAACAGATAAGCAACTAAAAACAGATAATATATTACTTATGTCAAAATTTGGTACATTAATGTAGACGATTTCAAATTTCTGAGATCTAAATCATCTGTATGATCGGGAGAAAAAAAATGGTGCATTTTCTAGTAAAAGAATGTAATTGGAGATGGCGCGGTGATGAATATAAGATTCTTGTTATGAAATTAAGGATATCTGATGTAGAACATATGATTGAATGGATAGAAAAAGAATTGAATCGAAAATGTAAAAGTGTAATAGTGCAAGTGTGGCGTTCGAGCTTCATTTTGAGTCCATAATACCATTACAAAAAGAGAACAACAGACAAGTAGAACTCATCACTTTGATGTGGGATACGATGGATTTTAGCCATTCGGTTCATTTAGGAGTCCAAAACTGCTTTTAAAGTTTTAGTATTATTTTTATCATTTAGTTTATTTTGAATTCTTTGTAGTTTTAGTTTGTTTAAACTAGATCTTTATGTAAACTCTTATAAATAAATTGTTAATTCATCATTTTTCATAAAATCTTATATTAATAAAATTTCGTGAGTTTATTTTGTCATAACTTGATAGATTCCAAAAATTGTGTTTTTAAGATTTTCGTTTGAAATTTTTGTTTCGTGTTAAGTCAATGTCCCATATGATTTCTGTATAAACCACTATTCTTATTAAACTGACAATTTAAGATAAATATTCCAAATTTCAATATTTGTTTCACTTACATCCCAAGTGAAAGATAACTATATAGTCGAGTTAAACTTATTGCGATATTCTAGATTCGTCTTCCGTGACAGAAAAAATAGACTCGAAAAGGCATCAGCTACCATTAATTTTTATTGTGCATTTTTCTGGTTGACAGCTAGTTAAATCTTGGAGATTCTCACAAGAAGTCTATAGTGAGTCATTTTTCATGGTTTTTGGACTATACCTGGGTAGCACGTACAATTTGCAGCCATAAGAAGTGGCCCTTAGTCTTCCAAAGCTC
>CAIGRB010014526.1:1954-13399 GCA_903798255.1 Fraxinus quadrangulata
TATAAATGTAATTTTCTACGCCTCTTTAACAAAATACGAGCTCTTTTACTAACATTTAAGGCTCCACTTTAAACAGTATACATATCCCCTTTTGAATCAATAGTATTTAAGGAGATAATATTTCTCTTCAAAGCTAGAACGTATCTTACTGTATCAAGTGTTCTAATCATCTCATCAAACATCTTTATTTTGACCCGACCAATACAAGCTATCTAACATGGTGTATTATCATCGGTAATCACAACACCTTTTGAAATTTATTTATATGTTGAAAACAAATCCCTATTAGGAGTCATATGAAAAGTACATGTTGTATCAAGAATCCAAGTCTCGTCAGGTTTGGAGTTGTAGTCGAACATAAGTAAAAGTTCTCCATAACTGTTAGGATTTTTTGCAATACTTGCTTCCCTTGAAATTTATGATTATTGATTTGCAGCCAATTTTGATTTATTCTACAACTTGTAAGAAACGTTTATCAAGTGCTCATTTTTCTTGCAATATTTACAAAATTTCAAATTAGATTCTGATTTGCCCATTGAACGACCACCATAAAAAATGAATCCATCTCCATGAACCTCAGCTGTAACAAGATGTTTTTATCTTCTCCTTTAAATATAGAGCATCATAGACTTCTTCAATGGCAGGAATATCACAGCTATATAAAATCGCATCTTTAAAAAAATGTATGAAGCAGACAATGAACGCAATAAAACTAATCACAAATCTTCTTCTTCATATTTGACCTCCACGATCTCCAAATTAGAGACGGTTTTTTTAAAAGCAACTAGCTGATCCTCAAGAGATGTACCTCCCTGTCATTCGATAAGAATATAGACGTTGCTTCAAATGCAATTTGTTAATAAGACTTTTTATCATGCATAATTGCTCCAATTTTAACCATTATGCAACAGCTGACTTTTCCTTCAAAATGTCCTGAAGAAAATTATTTCAAAGATGAAGATGTATTTGAGAAAGAACATTTCGATCCATCCGTCGTTTCTCCTCTGGAATCCAAGTTGTGGACATCTTATAAAATCCTAACAACGTATCGTCCAAATCTATTTGAGCGGGCTCGCATCTTTACATGCCACAAAAAAGAATCATGTATTGTGATCCTATAGCGGAATATTATAATTCATTATTGGCATCACGAAAGATCAACTTGCGCTATTAACTTGATCAAAACCTCAATCTTCCCAAAAATTTCAAAACCAAAAGCTTTGATACTAGTTTGTTGTGAAATGAAGATGATGTCGGATTAGTCCAATACCATATTGTTAGAGAAAATAAGAGATTATAGCTACAATATAAAGTAATTGATCACAAGAACAAAATAATTTGCAAAAAATTGAAATTTTATTATAATATGAAGAAATAATACAAAGATCTTGTGTTTTGATTTTTCTAACTTTTACTAAATCATAATAAAAAGTCAACTATATATAGCAAACAAATAGGTGACGTTCAAATCATAATAGTAGATTTGTAGTTGAAGTATAATGTAAAAAAGGAGTAGATAACAAAAAAATTGTGCAGGACAAAAATAGCCAGGTGGCGCTTTGACGCAGCAACACTGGGCCGAAATCTTCCTAGCGTCTGGCACCACGATGCCCACTCTCGGGTCCTTTACTTCAAAAGGGTTGATTTTCTTCATCTCAATATTTTTTTCAAGTCCAACACAAATTTCAACTCTCAATTAGGTTTTCAAGTAGAACTTCAATTAGAATTCGTCAAGTAAGCTTGAATGGATTCTACAGTAGCATTTCAAATAAAATTCTTGTTAGTATATACTTTAATTAGAACTCCCAATTATTTTCAACGACGAATTTGGATTACGTCCAAATTCTTAAAAAAACCTTCTTTAATCTGTTGGTGCCACAAGCTCT
The DNA here is from genome assembly GCA_903798255.1 of Fraxinus quadrangulata. Lineage (NCBI taxonomy): Eukaryota > Viridiplantae > Streptophyta > Magnoliopsida > Lamiales > Oleaceae > Fraxinus > Fraxinus quadrangulata. Next base: position 3,841 of record CAIGRB010014526.1, read on the forward strand.
AATCCTCTACTTTGACATGTTGACTTGGTCTTATTTCTCGTTTTTTAGCATGCTCGGCCATTTAAATTTTCTTGTTTTAACTATACAGTCAATTAAGGTTAAAGATTATTAGCAGAAACAAATATAATGTTAGAGTTCGGGCGTAACCCGAATTTTATTGGGAGTTGGTAGTATGTCTTGGTGAAGTCTTGAAGAAGTCAAAGACAAATAAGGAGAGAAATTTCATGAAGATCACTTACCAACCGCGTAGGTGGCGCTCGAGTGGAAATTGCAGTAATGCCACAGCTCGCTAAACACACGTTGAACGCTAGAGCAGTGATGTTATCCAGTCATATCAGGGTTCATGATTTGGTAATTTTTACATTCCTATTCTATATCAAAAACTCCATTATTTGTTAGGCCTGTTATATTAGGATTCAACCATATGTTAGGTTCTTCTTTGTACTATATATATTAGGAGTAATTATATTTCTTAAGATCATCCACACTTTTGTTTTTTGTAATCCTTCAATTTGTTATAGTGAATCTCCTCATTTGTTCATGATTTTTTCCCGTATAGAGTTTTCACGTAAATCTTGTATTTTTATTCTTATTTTTCATATTGCTAATTCTCTCTCTCTCTCTATCTCTCTCTCTGAAAAAAAAAAATTGTTTTTAATGTGGATAGGTTGCGGTGTCTTTACTCGTGGAATCTCTTGCAGAAATGAACTCCTGTCTTGGGGACCTCTTCAACTTTGTGCACTACCCCGATTTGCATCTTGGATTCAATTATCAGATTACAATTTTTACATTTTCTGAAGGTCGAAAACTCGAAATTGTAATGAAAAAACATCCAAGTAAGCTCGTAGATTACAAATGTTGTTTGTATTTCATCCAACATCAAAATCCTTTGAAAATCTAAAAGACGGTACTGATATTCCACCGACGGTTCTGCTCAAATTCAATGAATTGGGTCTCACAAACTGAAAAGTACCTTCATCATTAATTCATTCTCTAACTGCAACCTGCTAAACCATAAATTCAATTAATTATTTCGTAATCACAATAGATATTTGTTTAAATAAACATGGGATATTAATTAGGCGATTAATGCAACATCTGATAAAGAGGCCTTTAGTGGTCCAAATTAAGCTTCATTTACAGACAACAATGACATTGATGGATGAAGCCCTTGCATCAAGCTTTTAAAGCAGTCCAAAAGTTGTTCGATTCGGAAAAGGTCAATAACCAGGGACAAACAAATTAAAATAGGGATTGATTTATATCAAAATTTTCATTGCAAAATCTATTCCTTTCCATTCAACGGACGACTTATCTTTAATAATTCATAAATCTAGATCGATTAATTATTCTTGAATAGCAGCTTCACTAAGTATATATTTCTTGATTGAGAGTTGTATCGAAACCTTGAGTGAATGCCGTATTTTTAAGATCGAATTTCATGTTTGAAGAAATTTTAAAAAGTCAGTTTTTTAGCTACAAGCCTTTAACTATTAATATTTAATTCCAAAGTTAACCAGAACAAAAATTCTGTCATTAATATAGTGTTAGAAACTGTGACACCAAACGGATAATATTGTTTCATTTTGATCACTAATCTTTTTTTCATTTCGAATTAATCACTACACTTATTTTTGTTTTCTTTTAACCACTTCGTCTACCTCCATTTCTTGAATAAAAAGAATTGTTGGCACGTATTGTTGGGAATTTATTTAATCATGCATAGTGGAAAATAAAATAATTTCAATTTCCATCACGGATCTGCTTTGTATTTAGATAGAAACTGCAAGAAAAATTATACTTTTGTTGAATTCTGCAAACTCCTTTGTTTATCTTGAACACGAATAATTACCATCTGCAATCTACGGCTATCTGATTGTCTAGCCTCTAATAGAAATTCACACGGGGACAAGAATGAGAGAATTTGAATTTTTTTTAAAAAAATATTAGCAAGATAATGAATTGTCTTCTGTTGTTTCTCAAATCCCAATAACTTATTAATATAAGCTCAAGTGCGTTTGCACCGTCTCTTAAACTTTACCCGATCCAATATTTAATTCATTAATTTGGGCCTATGAACAAGCAACCAAATTAATTAATTGTTCAACACTTGTTAATTTATTAATTGGTGGACCTCGTTCTCCTTGTTCTTATTTTGCATGTGACACATTATGTTCTCAATTGCAATACATATCGACATGAATTATTATTTTGATTTACTCAAAATCGATAAATTAAAATACTCCGTATTAATTTATCATTAATTTACACCCGTCGTCCCACATTGACGTATAACAATGTGTCGGACAATACATATCACGAAAAATATCACGTGGTAAGACAAAATCAAGTTTGTCCGTTTACCGTAAAGCTATAATCTTTTTGTCAGTATGATCCAATCAATTATAAGATATGGATACATGTCAATCTCAATTATCAATCATGTATTTCATCCTACTATTAAGTCAATCTAAGTCGAAAATTCTTTTTTAACTTATGAGAACACTTTAATCAAGTATTTCGTCTTTAACTTAATTGAATGAAATGTAGATCATAATCTCTTACTATCTAAGAGAGATAAATCCTCTATTGATCATTCACAACCTTCATATGATCCTTGATATATCCGAACGATGTCGTTTTAGCGATCATTGGAAGAACAACATCTAAAATCATCAAAGTATGATTGTCCCCATATAAGGTATTATGATGACTTCAAGTTGAATGACCAATTTCACTACCGAATATTAGAGACTAACCACAACACTCAGATACTTATCCATGTGGAATCTCCTCAATGAGTTTCTAATATTTTGTTCTATAACAAAATATCCACATGTTCATTTAAGTGTTCTACACTTTAGTTTATAAGATCGGCTACTTACTCCACAAGTAAGAAGAGACACATATGATGGTATATCTATAATAACGATATTCATATCTCATTATTACTTATAGTCACGAATAGTTTAAAATTCAGTCATATATAAATTGTATCTTACAATCACAGGTCCTTGTGATTAACAAATTATCAAGATTTGAATTTACGAATTATATTATTTAATTTATTAGAATATTAATTCAATTAAATAATAAATATGACATAAATGAAATGCATCAATTATACATATTAAAAGTGTTTATTTCTAAAGTTGATCAAACTTAGGGCATAACAATTACATGTGTAACGGAAATGAAGATGTAACTTAGAAGTTCATTAATATATTGAATTTGTCATCCATATTCACAACACACAGAGGTATAAGGTGTTTTTTTTTTTTTTTTCCACAATTTAGACGGCAAGATCAATTAATTTAAGTCACGTCATTCTTTTGTTTTATAAGTCCGTATTTAAGTTATTTTCGAAATGTAGAGAGGTTTAGAAGTGCCTTAAATTGGGATAAAATTGAATTTGCCCCAATAGTATATATATTCTCGGGGTTGACATTTCTTGTGATAGTGATGTACATAGGTAGCCACATTCCTGTTCACATGTATTTTGACATATTCTTCGAAAGTAGAATTAAATGTGGGCTCTCATGTTATTTTCTCCACTTGCATTGCTTTCTTTGCATCCACATTCTTGTTTTTTGTTCTTATTTTCCACAGTATCTAACTATCTATTCAAAACATTTTTTTGGTACATACATTCCAAACTTTTTCAAACATTAAATTACCTTTTGAACATTCATGTGAAAAACTAACACGTGATGAGTGAGAGTTGTAAAGTCAGAAAATCGAGCCCGGTAAATTCATATATAAGAAGTCATAAAATAAATTTGACGATAAAAAAAACAATTCAATCTTGAAAACACAAGAAAGTTATTTCTTAGCAGATGTGGTTTAGAAAAATTTTATGGTGCCCAGTTTTTGCAAATGAAAGCTCTTTCTTCTCTAGGGAATTCCACAAAAAAAACAGGTAATCTAGGGGAAAATTAACGGGTTTATTTTTTATTATTCCCTTAGCCATATATTTTTTATTCCCTTAGTTAAGGGAGTTATTATTGATCATTGAGATATTTAGCAATTATTCAATATTTCAGTACATAAAAAATGTAATGTAGGACACAATTATCTCACTCTTCCAAATTGAGAAATAATATTTTATATTTACTTTCAAAGAAATTGCATCATAGGTCTCCAATCTATTGTCCTCAAGTTGTTACTCAATTCATTTAATTATAATTGTAAAATTAATTCATAATGATGAACATTGTCCAAATCTTTGTTAAGTCATCACACGACATTAGCGACAATTATCTTGTTGCAAATTACATTTAGGTTCCAAATCACCTCCAATTTCCGCTTCTTCACGGATTTCTCCATTCACCTCCAATTTGCTGATCAAGAAGTTACTTTTCATGAATCACAATAGAAATTGTTGACCTCTCGAAACGAGCCAACGAAAACTCGGGCCCCACTCGCTTCCACGTAAGTAGAAACCAAGCCACATGTAAGAGGAATCACTCCTCTAAGACACTAGTCATCAAAGTGTTCGAGCTCCGAGATTGAATCAACACGATAACAAGATAAAATATTTTTAAATCAAATCCACGTGGGCTTCGTTTGTTGTATGTGTGCGTGTGTGTGCGCGCGCTTTGGTCATTGTGTATCATCACTAACAATTCTGCGTGGGATGCCACTTGAGCAACAACTTGAGCCTCGTTGACGAGGTATAACAAAAATACCTCCATACCCTTTAGATAATTTATCCCATTACTAAAGACTAATGTTATAAAAATTGAGACCTAGTTTCACGGGGTGCTTTTTTTCTTAACACAGAAAGGGACATCGTGCGGCATTAGTCTGCTCCGCTGACTACCTTTCGCCTTTTCTCGATCGTTTCGGGACAAAAAAATTTATTATAATTTGTAGAAAGCTTGCATTGAAAGTTTGATTGGATCAAGGGGTTAAGTAAAGTTGCGGTCCTTGACGTCTAGGCTTGAAGTGTGAGGAAAAAGCCTTCGCATATAGAAAAGACAGTTAACTCTACTTTTGACTACCTAATGGAGGTCTAGGCGAGCGTAAGTAGAGAAAGTCCAGCTTAGGCGTTTGAAACTTGACTTTACCGTCTTATTATACTTTGCGCTTTTTAAAACCTTACTAAAGATGATATAATTTTGACCAACCCCACATGTACATACATAGAGATGACCACATATTTATATGTACAGATAGGTGACCACATAAACATACAGAAGAACAAGAAAGGAGAGAGAAAAAGTGAAGTCCATGAAATACAATTGGTGGGGCTTTGGTACTTTCACCTACATAAACACTGCTTTTGGAATTATTAAGTGGTCCCAAAAACAACTTATAAATGTCCTTGCTGCTTTTGTATCTTCCTATTCTCTACTTCCTCCACACATATGCTCTTTTCAATTAATTTCTATTTTTCTCTTCAAGTAACAAAAGTAGGGAACCTATTGGGAATAGACTCTTGAAAAGCTTGCAGATGATGAGTAATTGAAATTAGTTGAATCAATTACATGAATAATAACTAACTAATTAGGGTAACCCTACTCCCTATTTAATACGTTGAATTACATAAGGAACCATGTGAAAACGAAAATTTGTATATTAATTCACTAATTTGACATTTGGCTTACAATATTATAGAAGTAAGTTTGAATGACTTTGTATTTGGTGTTACCAAAAATTGTACTTGGCATCATAAGAGATCGATAGCAAAAACTTGACCCGCATTTGGCCAGATCAATATTATTTTTAAAACTCGAACAATTCTAACTCTTCTAGTATATAAATTTAAAGAGGATTAATATGTCACAATGGTTTATTATTCCGGAGGCTCTCTTATTCAATCCTATAAGGTTTATCGTGTCAAAGAATTGATTGGGCTAATTCACTGGGTTTTATCCTATTTTTTTATGCATTTTAGCTCTAATCATCTATTTTTTGGGTAGATTTCACTAAAATCTATGAAAATCTGAGTGGTAACGATGGAATTCCTAAAGACTTTGGTATTTATATACTTGAAATCCACTAAAATCTATTAAAATCCTTCCAATTAATAAAATTCTCTAAATTTACAAATTATTGGAGACAATTAGAATTATAAAGAATCTATTAGAATCCAAGTTGAGGATACCTAAATTTCAATGGAATCTATTAAAATCTTAGTTAGATACTTGAAATTATATAGATTTTTAAAATCCATTAAGACTTAAATGGAGGACAACCCCAATATTTTCCTTTATGCTTATTTTCCTTTATTTTATTTTAAAAAGGAGGGCAAATTTGTTATTTTATGCGATTTAATGGTCAAAATGGATGGAAATGACTAATTGCTTGAAAGGTTGGAAACGAATTACCCAAAGAAAAAGGTAAGAATATGTCAGACTACTTTTTTCAAAGGTTGGGGATCACATGCGCAAATTCCCCTATCTATAAATAGCTAAATATAGTCATTGTCCATTGTGGAAATTACATCTATTAAGACACTTCAACTTCACAATTCAAAAATAAGATTTATATGTTTTTTATTCAATACTCATATTATAATTAATTATTTAATATTTCTATTTTTTTAATATTAATAGTATTATAAAATAAAATAAATCTACAAACTACTCTCAAACCCTAAATCATTTCCATAATTTTTCTCTCCCTTCTTTTTCTGTCCTATCATCACTCTTTCCTCTCCGGCTACCAAACCACCACCAAGCGATGCTGCTCTCTCCGATGAAGCCGAATACAACGTCGTTTTGTCAGAAAGAGCGACACTCGCCGATGTGGACGCCCTTCACAGCGCGTGAGCAGCGTTTGAGGCGCTTCACAGTGGTGCTCAGTGCAGCTACAAAGCGTCTTTCACGTTGTCCTGTATGCTAGGCGATATATTCGACACAAGTGTGTACTGAGACTTTCTATTTTCGAGTCCTTTTTTCCTATTGCAAGCGCCAGTCGATATGGCCGGCGGAAGGTGAGATAACATACGATGGTTTTTGGGAGTGCTTTCGAATCGATCTAGCTGGTCAAAGTTTCTGGTTGTTTTTGTTGGTTGTAAATGGTGAAGTGCAAAAATCTCAAGTTGGTAGTGGTGTTGGTGGTTTTCTGATCTGTGGGCGCGTGGTTTTCTGTGGTGGTTTGTTGGTGATTGTTTGTGGGAGGTGTGGCAACGATGGTGTTGGAAGTGGTGTTTCTGTTGGTTGCAGGTTGTCGTGGTGCTGTGAGGTGTGTGACTTTTGGTTGTTGCCTGTAGGGTGGTGATACGAATGTGGTGGTGGGGTGAGGTGGGAAGAGTGTTTGTGATCAATTATTTGGGTGTTGTGATTGATAAATTGTTAATNGCGAGTAAACAAGTTACATGAGCTTTGTCGAAGAAAAGAAAGAAAGAACAATGCAAATTAAGAACTTAATTATTGCAAAAGAGATAGTGATTAAGACAACATTTATCTTGCAGAGTTTGGTACTAGGTCTGCATTACGAACAAAGAGATGGTGTTCTTAGCAAGCTCGAACAATAATTGATAAATGACATTTCACATAATTCATTACCTCAACTTGTGTTTATTGATGAGTTTCATATTGCATTAATTCTTTATAGTATTACACATCACGAGTAGTCACAGTCTTAAAATCGGGAGAACATGTCCATCTAATCAGAAAACTGGATATTAGTCTAGACTGATAGTATATTTGTACCAATTGACAATTGAACTACTAGTGACCCGCTCAATCCAACTAGGTCTGAGAAAAAAAAAAATAGTGGATTGATTAGACTAAACACGTCGAATATTTGATATTAATAAATCATGAATAAGACAAGCAATTCACGATAGATTGGTAAGTTGACCTAATCAGTGGTGGAGTCAACACTCGACAAAGGGGCGCCGCCACGAGTGCTGGCTTCGTCGGAATATATAGTCGGCACATTGCCACGAACAAAGCTTGAAACTTGAAGGTTGAAACGCATGTGCAGTCGGTTGGAAAGAATTGGAGTGATTCGGAAGATGAACAAAAGTGATTTGGGTCATTTTTTTAAGTTGTGGTCCTTTTTCTTTAAGACCTATTGTTTAAAAAAAGTGGAAATTACACAATACCAAAATTTTAAACTTACAATTTCAAAATTCAGATTTACAAGTTTAGATGATAATTAGAATTTTAAATATTATTATTAATATCTAAAATTTAAACTAATCCACCAAAAACCCTAAAACCAATTTCAAATCCCCCATCACTCCCTCTCTCTTCTATCTTCTTCTATCTTCTCACTATCTCTACCAACGCACCATTATCATCGTCGTCGCTCTCTCTTCCATCACCTGGTCGCTGCTTTTCCTCCCCCACCAAATGTGTGGAGCAGCCGTGATTGTCGTTGTGCGCCGCTTGAAGCGGCACCCTAGTCGTAATTGGTGGCCATAGCGTCGCCGATGAGTGGTGGTGATGTTGGCGGTGCGATGACGTGGTGTTGAAGTTGTTGTTGGTGGTGGGTTTGGTGTTTGTGTTGGCGGTGGCTGTGGCGTGGCGTGGCGGCGACGGTCATATATGGTGGTGGTTGTGATGGATTTATTGGTGGATCTGATCTGAGTATGACCGCACACAACCAGCGGTGTTTTGGTTCTGGTGATGGCGTTGTGGTGATGGTGTTTGTGGATTCGATTTGTTGGTTTTTTGGACGACTGTGGTGGTGTTTTGTTGGATCTTGTTGCTGTGGTGGCGATGGTTTGTTGGTGGTTGTGGTGGTAAGGTAGTGGCGGTTTTTGTGTTATTTGGGCAGCGATTTTGTTGCTTGCGATTTTGTGTTTAGACAACAATATTGGATAATGTTGGTAGAGGTGGTTTTGTTAGGCGGTGATTTTATTGATTTTTGGGCTGCGATTTTGTTGATTTTTGGGAGATGATATGATGTTTGGGCGATGGTGTTGGATCTCGTTGGTGCGGTGGTGACGGTGGTTTTGTTGGTGGTTGTGGTGACGAGGTGTTGGTGGATTTGAAGTTGAAAATTTGTTGGAGGTGGTCGGCGGCGATGATGGTAGGGTTGGGGATTTTTTTTTGGTTGTAGGATGGGGTGGTGGTGGAGGTGATTCCGACGACGGGGTTCGGTTGCCATGCTGTTGGTAATAGTTACAAGTGTTGGTGGTGGTCACGGATTATTTAGTGGTTTGTGACTATTAAATTGATTAATCTATGACTGATAAACAATATTCGGCCAATGGAAAAGATAAATTATGACCAAAAAATAATGTGTGATCTAAACAATTGTTAATTTGTGATCGATAATTAAATAATTTGTGATTGTCTAATAAGTTGTGACTTATAATATTTGTAATATGTGGCCTATAAATAAATTGTGATGTTTCAATTTTTTATTTGTGACCGATAAATAAATTGTGACCTATAAATTTTTTGAATTGTGACCAATCAATAATATGTGATTTATTAATTTTATAAATTTGTGACCAATGAAAAAATTGTGACCTATAAAATTTTTGACTTTTGATTGTGAAATAATTTGCTACCTATAAAATTTTTTATTGTGACTAAGAAATAATTTGTAACCAAATTATATGGAATTGTAACCTTAATATATTTAATTAATA
>CAIGRB010014543.1:0-13519 GCA_903798255.1 Fraxinus quadrangulata
TTGACTCAAAGTGGATGACAAAAATAAATTGATAATCCGAAGTTGTAGAATATTGGTAGTAAATCAATCAAATGAACTCAAATTTTTTTGTTTTGCTATACGGACGAACAGTACTGTACGTGAACAGTAGAATTTGTTTTAACGGATGAACAGTAACTCTTTTTTTACACAAAATTATACTACCAACAAAGAAACTATGGATCTAGGAATTTGAAATGAAGAATGACTCAAGAACACGAAGAAACTAAGGAAAATAGGATTAGATAACTCGACAAAGAAATAAAAGATATAACCTGATTAAATTGAAACCAAAGCTCTGATACCAACTGGTGTGAACCCTGTAGAAACGGTGACTACGAAATCCACAACTAAATTGATGCGGAACCCAAGAACGCCAATTAAACCCGATTTTGGATTTGAACCCAACAAGGTGAACCAAAAAACCCAATGATAACGACGATGCGTTGAACCCCTTGATTACACAATGGAGAACCCATGATTCGATGTTTGAATGCCACAAGATTTAGATCTTGATAAGTTCGATTGATTATTCAATGGAAGAACAAGGAAAGCAATAGCCTCTCAATTAATAATTTGTCAAAAGTATTTTTTAACAATAAATATTTTTGGTATTTATACCAAACCCTAGAAATTAGGTAAGAAATGTGAATAATCTCATAAATAAGGTAGGAGATTGACTAAAAATAGAATTCTATTAAAATAAGAAAATTCGCGAAACATTAAATCAGTCGGGCTCGGGGGCGCCGTGTAATGGCGCGAGGGTGCCAATACCCCCTGTATATCTGGTGAATGTTGAGCGCGGGGAGGCCACTACTCGCGGCTTCCAAGTTCAACTGCTTGAATCAAGCTCATCCATCCCGATTCCGACCTCGACCCCAACATGGAACTTGCTCCAATCTTCGTCACGATCACCATATCATCAATCGTAGCTTGAACAACCAATGCCATCGCTTCTTTCACCTAATTTGCCCTCAATCGAGACATCGGTCCCTCTTCCACTAGCAATGGATCCTTCCTCGGACTTGCCCTTGTATATATGGCACCTTGGATCATATCACACAACAATAGTCATTCAAGTTTAGTGTTAGTGTTAATATTTAGACAGGATGTGAACATTGACAAGTATTGTTATCTTGCAAGCTAGAAGCTAGGAAAACAAGGAATAAGGATGCAAAGAGAGGGCTTACAAACAACTTCCAAAATACGAGGTAGTTTTAGAAGTGAATAATTTACTAATAATCTGAGATATAAGGACTTATAGATGGACTCAATGAAAATTTATCACCTCATTGGACGAAGTACCTCAATTGGAATGATGTTGCATTAGTGTGAGGTGACATGGTCATCGTATCTTGCTTGTTATTGATAGAGATGTGATGGGCCAAGTGATGGACCAATTACCAATGTTCATACAATGGTGACATTGTAGATGTGTTTAACCTCCCAAGTCCAAGTGAATATTTATATAATGTATGATTCACAATCATACCATGGAAACATCTACTTGAGAGTTAAGGTGATGAATTCTGAGGTGATTAAGTCCCTTCTGTAAGTTAATGTTATCTTCAAGAGGTGAAGTCCCAATTTGGAGGGATGAGTCTCTTTAGAGGATATGGTACACCATTAGAAAGGTAAAGTCCCATTTTTTAGGTGTTAGGTATTTGATATAATTGGCAAGTCTGTGAACAAAAATGACCAAAATTAATATGTTGTAAAAGTTAATGAATAATGTGCAATTAGTTAAAATTAAGTTATATTAGGTCTAGAGTTCGAGAATGGAAACGAAGGAAAAACGGCACCGAAATTTCGCTAGACTATCGCCAAGGTTTGGCTAGATCATCAGAAACAGAAATTGCATTACTCGCCAAACCTTCACTCGAGCGATACACTGTCACTCGCCTATCGCCAGCTCTTGCTCGAGCGACAAGGTTATCTGGGGAATTTTTAATTCATTTTTTAAAGGTATTTTATCTGGCCCATTCATACCTTGACCTACATGTAAATACCTAAACTCCTCTGAACGATTTCTCTAAGGTTGAACATTGAGAGAAACAGGTTTCTTTCATATCATCTTCATAAATTTGCTTTCAACCTTCATTCTATGATTGGCTATTGGTGATAAAAATATCAAATTCACAATCCAAATACTAAACTACAGCTTCTTTCATATGTGTCAGAGTTCTAAAGATCAAGGGAAGGTGACTGAAGTTCTCGTTGTTGAAGAACGCAATGTTCTTCGTTAATCCACAGGAGATAGACGATTTCACAAAGTTGGGAGTTGCTGGAGGAGAGCGCAATCTTGGAGAGCTTTGGAAATTGATGTTAGGAGTTGGTGAGGAGCAAAAAATCTAGGAGAGCTGTTGGAATTGCAGTCAAGAGGTCAGAAAGTACTAGTGGTAGTCGAGTCTGGCAGACTGTAAGTTTTAAAACATTTATAGTGGATTCTTGACTAGTAAAGTACCCGAAATATTTACCCAATTGGGGTTTCTTTGTGATCAATTATGTGTTTATTTATTGCTTTCATAATTGTTGTAATTTCACATAGGAAAAACTGAATTGTATGATTACCCATCTACAAATAACTAATAGTGACTTGTTGCTATTTAATTATCAAGTTTTTTTTTTTTATTTCGCATAATTACCTATTCATCCCATCTAATGTAGTTTGGGTTGAACTTCGTATTTTCAATTGGTATCAGAGCTTTATTTCGATTCATGACCCATATTTAATTCTAGATGAGTTAGTCATCGTCCGTGCCTCCATTTTTCGACTGAATTAACTATGCTTATTGGAAATTTCAAATAAGAGCTTTTCTTAAAGCATTAAATGAGCGATTTAGATGAGCATTCAAACTGGGTAGACTGTACCTTCAACTATAGTTGTTGGTGTAGCTATACTGACTGATATTTCACTCTGGACTAAAGATAACTTAGCTGAGTGTAACTAGAATAGTAAGGGCATTCAAACCCTGTTCATGGCTATGTCTGCTGAAGAGTTTATGAGACTATCGATGTATGAAACTCCTAAAGAAGTTTAGGATATATTAGAAACCACACACAAGGGAACTAAAACTGTTAAAAACTCTAAACTGCAGATGTTGACCTCTAGGTTTGAAGAAATTAGTATGAAGGACGATGAATCGTTTGATGAATTCTATGGGAAGTTTAATGACATAGTCAACTCTAGTTTCAACCTAGGAGAGAAGATCTTCGAGTCTAAAATCGTTGAAAAGGTCCTTAGATCCCAACCTGAAAGGTTTAGACCTAAAGTCACTGCAATTGAAGAAAGTAAGAACTTAGATGAAGTTAAGATAGAAGAACTCGTAGTATCCCTACAAACCTATGAACTCACCATATCTTAATTGAAAAAGGCTAAATCCAAAGCCATGAATACTATTAGAGAAGAAGATAGTGAGTCTACTGATGTTGAGACGCTTAGGGATGACGAAATAGTTTATTTGATTGAAACATTCCAGAAGATGATGAGAAATAGGAGAAAGCCACGAGAAAGGAAAAATAACATCCCTAGTAAATTTTTGAACTAGAAGTGTGAGAAGAATAACTCTAGGATTGCAGTAAAAAATCCAATCTGTTAGATGTCATAAATCTCAGGATTTTGGTTACTATAGGAATGAATGTCCTAATTTAAAGAATACCTTAAATGAAGGAAGGTGTAAGGCATTAATAGTGACCTTGAGTAATGATGAACAAAATTTCATGGCCTTCACATCTATAGCTACGATTGAATCCGATAAGGAAAGTGAAAATTTTGAGAATGAAGAACTTAGTGATAAGTCTGAAGGAGAGTCTCAGGGTGAGATTGATATTCGTGAGTCTTATCGTAAATTATTCGAGGAGCGTCTTAAAATCAAAAAGGTCAATAAAGGTGTTCTGAAAAAGGTAAACAAACTTGAAAGAGAGAAACTCATAGGTGACCTACAGGACTCTACCAAAAATCTGAATGAGTTGAAACTTGTTAATGAGAACTTAGAAGCCAAAGTTATATCTTTAACAAGTGATTTTGAAAAATCTAAAACTCAACTTCATTCATTTATGAGTGGTAAACAGAAACTCTATAATCTTTTGGGGATGAACAAGTCTGCTGGAAATATGCATGGCCTGGGTTATGTTCAAAATAGTAATACTACTACTAGTACATCCAAGACCACGTTCATTCTAGCCACCAACAAAGCTCGGAATACTGTTAATCCTGAACCCCAAGGGCACGAATGTCTTTGGATCAAGACCTACTAGACAACGTAGGGTCAATTGTCATATATATTGTCAACAACCTATGAGCAAGTTTGAACCTATGATTATTCCCACTTGTCACCATTGTGGCACACTGGGACACACAAGACCTAGGTGTTGTAAACTCGTGACGAGAAATAAAAGTCAGGATTTTTCTAGCAAGGTTAACTTTCTTGCTACTCAGGTTAGCTATTTAACTGAGGTGATGACTCAGTTAACTAGGATCACCTTTTCTTCTAAGAAGGTTTGGGTTAAAAAGTGTGACTTTCCTAGGTCTGATAATCACCTGAATTGCTATGTTGCCCACGTTGTACTTAAGGCTCAAAATAACTCTATGTGGTATCTTGATAGTGCATTTCTAGACATATGTATCATGACAAAGTTTTGTTCTCTTCTCTTGATGATTAGAATGGTGGTGTTGTTACCTTTGGAGATGGGGCTACTACACCTATACTAGGTAAATGCATCATTAATATATCTAGATTACCTGTTATCTCAGTTGTGCTCTATGTGAATGGTTTAAAATCTAACTTGTTAAGCATTAGTAAATATGCGATGCTGATTTTGAGGTTAGTTTTGTCCAAAAAAGGTGTACTTTGTATGACTCTACTAGTAACATTGTCCTCAAAGGTGTAAGAACTTCAGAACTTTAGACAACTGTTACAGAGTTCATCCTTATTCCAACTATGTGTGCAGTAGTGCCAAGATTGATGTAATTGAATTATGGCATCAACGCCTTGGTCATATGAACTATAAAAGTCTGTTTAAACTCGCCAAGAAGGAAATTGTTATTGGTTTACCTAAGCTTGAAAATATTGATAACACTCTATGTGGTCCATGTCAACAAGGTAAACAGCGTAGAGTAACTCATAAATAAACTTCTAAAATCTTGACAAGCAAGACACTTGAATTACTTCATATGGACTTAATGGGACCATCTAGGACCGAGAGTCTTGGTCGTAAACGCTATATCTTAGTTGTGGTTGATGACTTCTCTCAATTTACTTGGATTGAGCTGTTGATGGAAAAATTTGAAATGTACAATCTTGTCATATCATTGTACAAAAGGCTTAGAAATGAAAAAGACTTTACCATATCAAGATTTCGTAGTGATCGTGGAAAAGAGTTTGAAAAATTGAATCTTGAGAACATATGCCTAGATGAGGGAATCCAACATGAGTTTTCCTCGCCAATCACTCCACAACAAAATAGGGTATTTGAGAGGAAAAATCGTGTGCTTAAAGAAATGACTAGAGCAATGTTTCATGGTAAGGGACTAGCTATGCATTTCTCGGGAAAAGCCATCAACACTGCGTGTCACATAGTTAATAAGGTTTATCTTAGACCTAAACTTGATATGACACCATATGAGATCTGGAAAGTAAATGGCCTAATGTCAAGTACTTTCTTGTGTTTGGCAGCAAGTGCTATATTCCGAGAGAAGGAGAAAATTTAGGCAAGTTTGATTCAAAAAGTGATGCGGGAGGTTTCCTAGCATACTCCAGAAATAGTCGAGCCTATCGTGTATACAATTCTCGTACACGGGTCGTGATGGAGTCTATCAATGTTGTGGTGGATGATGCTTGAGTGAGGGAGAGATTGGAAGAAATTGAGGACAACTGGAACACTTGAGTGTTGATCCCGTTATGATAATTGAACCTAAAGAAACATCATTTCCCGATCCCCCACACACTTCTGATGGTTTAGACACACCTAATCAGGATTCCTCACCTGATGATAAACCTAAACCTCCTAAGGAACCTTCGTCGAGAGTTAAGATGAATTATCCTAAAGTGAATATTATAGGAGATTTGGATGAAGTGATGAGAGTTCGTAAGAGGATTTTGAACAATCTGACATATGCTAGTTATGTGTCTCAGATTAAGCTTAAGAAAGTTGAAGATGCCCTTAGGGATGAATGTTGGGTAAATGCCATGCATGAAGAGCTAAATCAGTTTGTGCGAAACAACATGTGGGATTTAGTTCCTAGGCCTGATGATTGTAATGTTATAGGTACTAAGTGGATATTCAAGAATAAAATCGATGATTAAGGTACCATAACTAGAAATAAGGCTAGGTTAGTTGCCCAAGGATATACTCAGGTTGAAAGAGTTGACTTCAATGAAACATTTGCCCTGGTAGCTAGACTTGAATCCATTAGAATTTTTTTGGCTGTTGCCTGCACTTTAGGATTTAAATTATATCAAATGGATGTCAAGAGTGCCTTCTTGAATGGAATATTTTAGGAAGAAGCGTATGTTGAACAATCTAAAGGTTTTGTTGACCTATGGTCAAATCTTATGTTTTGATTATAACAAACAAACTATGTTTATCTCTAATGCGAATCTTAAAAATGCTATATGTTGCCGACTTAATCAAATTGGAGACAAAACTATTAGACAAAAAGCTGTCAATCAAGAAAGTCCAAGATGAAAACCGATCGAGCACTCATGAAGACAAACCTTGGATCATTTCAAAATCAAGCAACAAATCGAGCACTCACACCAATTCAATCGACGACATTGGAACTAAATATTCTTAGCTCATTTGTAAAGGTAAAGCACTTTAATTCTTGGCAATGATACATTAAAAACTCAAGCGATGAATTTTTTATACACGATAAAAATTCACGTCATTAAAAATGTTTGTAGAAAAATTATTTTTCAAATGTAAGATTTTCAACCTAATCTTGAAAGCTATTAAACATCACTTACCTTGAAATATCTAGCAAAATTTACGGTCTACAAACAATACAAAAACATCCGGACGTTCGGTTTGCCAGCAACAGTTGAAATTTTGACCGTTCTGAAAAGTTTCAAACGGCTATTTTTTGGGTCGTCCGGTTTGGCAGAAAAGTTGGATTTTTCAACTGTTATAAATACCAACTCGCCTACCATACAAAAACATAACCTTTGAGCATTCAATTGATATTCATTTGAGCTAACATTGTATTGATTTCTCATATCATTTATTATCAAATCATTTTGCTATTAAAAATCTTTGCTCAAATCAACTCTTGAAAATCATTCCGCACATCAAAGATTTTCACACCTAACACTTGAGCTTCATTCATTGCTATCTATTAAATTGTTAGCCTAATTCTCTTCTTATACTCAACTTTGAAATCATCATTTATTAAGAAGAAAAGATTCCATTTGTAAACTTACTTGAATTGTGGGTCATGTTGAGGTCTCGAAAAGCTTAACATTGTAAAATGATCGGCGCTCCTTACTTGTAAGTCATCGAAAGCATTGTAAAGGATTGGATTGCACCACAAGTCAAGCAACATAGTGAAATTGGCATTGCTCGTGCCGGAGAGCTTGGTAATGGAGGATGTAGATCATTGCGTTGGATCGAACCTCTATAATTGTATCGTTTGCACTCTCTATCCGTCCTCACTTATTACTTTCATATTTGTATTTGATAGTTGAATCAATTTATCTCGTCATTACGTGCTTAAATTTAGACTAATTCCTCGAAAAAGTTTTAAAATCCAATTTACCCCCCTCTTGGTTAGTCATTCTTGGGTTATCAGGTTTTGTTGACCCTAAGTTTCTACATTATGTTTATAAGTTGAATAAAGCTTTATATGATCTTAAACAAGCTCCTAGAGATTGATATGATAGACTTACTGTATATCTCATGGAACATGGTTTTTGAAGAGATGGTGCGGATAGAACCTTATTCATTAGACATATTGAAGAAACCATCACAATAGCTTAGATATACGTCGATGACATTATTTTTGGTTATCCTATTGATTCTCTGGCTCATGATTTTACTGAATGCAGAAAGTAAGAATTTGAGATGAGTATGATTGAAGAATTAAATTACTTTATAGGTCTCCAAGTTAAATAAACTGATGATCGACTTTTCATATTTCAATCGTAGTATGCAAACAATCTTATCAAGCATTTTGGATTAGACAACAAGAAACATACTAGAACCCCCAAGAACACCAGTGTCAAGTTAGGCCGTGATCCTACAGGTAAGAGTGTTGGTCAGACACTATACAAAAGTACGATATGTAGTTTACTTTATCTCACTGCTAATAGACCTGACATAGCCTTTTGTGTAGGGGTTTGTGCGCATTTTCAGACTGATCCCAATGAATCTCACCTCAGCATTGTGCGACGTATAATTAGATATGTTAATGGTACCATTGATTATGGAATCCTGTACTCTTGGGACTCTACTCTTGATCTTGCTGGCTATTCCGATATCGATTGGGCTGAAAATGCCGATGATAGAAAAAGTACTTCAGGAGGCTGTTTTTATGTTAGAGCTAATCTTGTCGCTTAGATTAGTAAGAAACAAAATTCTATTTCATTGTCAATGGCAAAGGCCGAATATATAGTAGCAGGAAGTTGATGCACTCAACTGCTTTGGGTGAAGTAGATGTTAAGTGATTATGGTATTGAATAGTGTACTATGACTATATTTTGTGATAACACTAGTGTCATTAATATTTTCAAAAATCTCGTTCGACACACTCGAACCAAACATATTGATATACGACATCATTTTATTTGAGAGCTTGAAGAGACTCGTGTTGTAACCCTTAAGTACATTTCTACAGAGAACCAATTAACTGACCTATTTACCAAACCGTTGGATGGTCTGAGATTTGAATTTTTTCGGATGGCTATTAGTGTTTGTGTGCCTCATTGATTGAGTATTTTTTTATGCATGCTCGTTCTTTACCATTGTGTGACTTATATTTATACATGCCTCATATCTATTTTTACTTTAATTTTTTTGTGTTTTGTACTTTCTATTTTATCTAAAACCAACACAAACAAAAAAATAATTTTGAAAATTTGAAAAATACAAATGTAGAAGTTGCTTTTACAACTTACATATGATATACTTGAATGTGTTTGTTGTGATAAAGCATGGGGTTAATCAATAAGCTGTAACTTAATTTCCATTGCTGGCTTAGGTTATTCATAGAGTATTTAGTATAGGTGTCTTCATGTACCATCTGCACTGCACATATTATGATATTGTTAGTGAAATTCTACCGCGTGTGTAAGATTTAAGATGACAATCACTTGTTAGTAAGGTGACTTTAAACATGAATTGACCATATGTATTAGCCCTAAGCTCAAGTTTATCCCTGGTAGTTTAAAAAAATTAAATATAGAATAAAAAAGGGAGTTCAATAAACATGAATTGACCATATGTATTAGACCTAAACTCAAGTTTATCCCTGGTATTAAAAATTTTATATTGAATAAAAAAAAAGAGCTCAATATCTTATGTTTTTCTCCGGAGCCTATTTGACTCGAGCAATTGAGCCTACAGGGTACCAATGATCAACTGACTTTGGTTAATCGGCCTAAAGCTCGCTACATGGTTCATTTTAGTCACTTAATGAAGAAAAATCTGCATTTAAGATGGAAGAAAATAATAATGAGTTTCATTTATTGAATGATGAGAATTAAACCATTTAGCTCATACTCAGTGGAAGAAAAAGTACTTCCATTCTTAATGAGCTTTACGTTGCAGGTTCTAATGTGCTTTAATTTGATTGACTTTCATAAGTAGGAGAATAAACTTATTGACAGTGATGTTTAGCATGACATTTATACAATTTACTTTATGATAACTTGCACTACGTATGTGGGAAGGTTTATTGTTCATTGCTTATCCATGTGCATGTTAACAACAATATTTTTGAGTTATTTTATGTTAATATTAACATAAAATCAAAGGAGGGCAAAGCATTTTTGTGGTATTTTTTCGTTATCCCTTGTCATTTTGTGATAAAAAGAGGGATTAGTTGTAGTAGATATTTTTGATGATGAAGTAGTATTTTTGTGGTGTATATGATTTTAACTACTTGACATGATGTATCTAAAAAAATTTATTAAATGATAATTTCATTATTGCTAGATTAAGTTTTGATGTTTTGATATTACATCTTAATTTCGCTTATGATATGAAACTAAAAAGATGCATTATGAGTTATTAACTGCTAGAATCACTTTTACACTGTGAACTGCTTGAATATATTTTTACACTTAGTACTGTTTCACATATATTTTACACTGGGTATTTGAGTTGTCTATTTCAGAAAATGAGTTTTGATAAATGAAAAGCAGACTTCGATCAAGACAGTTATTGGTTGTGATAGTCTTTGAGTCTGTAATTTTATTTCATTACTGCATTGTAGTTTTGTCACAAAATGTCAAAGGGGAAACTTGTTAGGCATTTGATATAATTAGCAAGTCTGTGAACAAAAGTGACCAAAATTAATATGTTGTAAAAGTCAAGGAGTAATGTGCAAATAGTTAAAATTAAGTTATCTTAGATCTAAGGTTTGAGAATGAAAAAGAAGGAAAAAGGGCACCGAAATTTCGCTAGACTGTCGCCAAGATTTGACTCGAGCATCAGAAACAGAAACTGTGTCGCTCGACAGACCTTCGCTAGAGCAACAAACTGTCGCTCACCTATCGCCAACTCTCGCTCGAGCGACAGTATTATCTGAAAAAATTTTAATTCCTTTTTAAAGGCATTTTATCTGGCCTATTCATACCTTGACCTACATATAAATACCTAAACGCCTATGAACGATTTTTCTAAAGTTGAACATTGAGATAAACGGATTTCCTTCATATCATCTTCATAAATTTGCTTTCAACCTTCGTTCTGTGATTGGCCATTGGTAATAAAAACATCAAATTCACAATCCAAATACCAAACTGACGCTTCTTTTATCTGTCAGAGTTCTGAAAATCAAGAGAAGGTGACTGGAGTTCCCGTTGTTGAAGAACGTGATGTTCTTCGTTAATCCACAGAAGATAGACAATTTCACAAAGCTGAGAGTTGCTGCAGGAGAGCGCAATTCAGGAGAACTTTGGAAACTGCAACTGGGAGTTGCTACAGGAGCACGAAATCTAGAAGAGCTGTTGAAATTGCAATCAAGAGGTCAGAAAGTACCAGTGGTAGTCGAGTCTAGCGGACTATAAGTTTTAAATCATTTAAAGTGGATTGTTGACTAGCAAAGTGCCCAAAGTTTTTGCTCAATTGGGGTTTTTCTGTGATCAATTATGTGTTTATTTGTTACTTTCATAATTGTGGTAACTCAACATAGGAAAAACTGAATTGCATGATTAATCATTTAGAAATAATTAATAGTCACTTGTTGGTATTTAATTATTAATTTTTTTAATTCTGCATAACCACCTATTCACCCCCTCTCTAGATATAGTTTGGCTCGAACTTCGTATTTTCAATAGGGATGAGACTCTAGCAAATGTGTAACTCTCTTGGAGAGGTGAAGTCAAAGTTTACAAGGACGATGCTCTCTAACAGATATGACACTCTCTTGGAAAGATGGGGTCCCGTGTTACACGGATAAGGCTCTCAAGCATAAATGTCATTCTCTTAGAGAAGGTGAAGTCCCATTTTGTTGGGGGGCAGGGGGACCGGGGTGAAGCTCTCTAATAGAGGTGATACTCTGTTAGATGCCTTTTCATAAAGTCTAAAACGTGTTGATATGAAGTGAAGAGCCTCTAACAGTTGAATAATGAATATTGTACTTTTTAAGGTTTACATGTTACTGGGACATGTGTTATCAATTTTTTAAAGAAAATATACTACTAATGCCTGTCGTCTAATTAATGCAAGATGTCTTATCAATGCTAGGCATGCCTAGCAGTTACATTAGAAATCATGATTTTACAATGCGTGCTTCAAAATTAACTCTCTCATATGTGCGTGAGTTGCACGTTTGAATCTTAGTCTTCAATTAAAAAATTAAAAGGATGCCATTTTATTCAATTGCTTGAATGATACGTGGAGGGTTATATGAATTAGGCCTTAATACAACGATTGGGTGCTAATTCTTTTGCCTATTGTGAAAATTATGCCTCCTGTTGTAGTTGGGGTGGAAGTATATTGTTGAAAATTTATTTTTTTCTTCTTTATAGTTTCTTAAATCTATAAAGTTAAAATATATCCCTACAATGCTGAGAATCTGGAAATGAATTAGTATTATAAAATGCACTTTCAAATTGATTTTATCATTCTTTTTTATTGCAACAATTGTTTGAAAAGGTGACTGAAGTTGGGTAGTAACAAATATGATATATACTTACTGATTATTAGAATAGTGTTTTGTTGGATTAAGAATTTTTCTTCGATTTATGTAACTCCCCAAATTCTAATAACTCAGCGTGTTACCAAGAAATGAGTTCTTAACGTTAATCTCTAAAAATACGAGATTTAAGAAAGTTTTAAAATTAAAATTTATTTAGTCAAACTATATAATCATAATTATTTTAAAATATATCAACTTAAAAAAAATACGGAACAAAACAATTTGGAAGGAGTTTTAAAAGAACAACAAGCTGAAACAATTTTTCTATAGTTGCACAACGAGTTTACAAAAAATTATTTGACCTAACAAACCTTGACAAAAATTTATGAAATTTTACAAAAAAGTATAAAACTCATATGAATATAACATATAAAAATTTGGGATCTTGACGACAATGTTTGAAGCACCGAATTATTTTTCGAACAAGCTGGTCTTTGTTTCCCGAATTTGACCGTCACAGTTCACTAAAATTGCTAAAATAAATGTTACGGGACTCCGATCGATCTATTTTTAGTTGCATACACAATGAATCATTTTCCAATTAAAAACATGATAAAATTCTAAATATACCCACCATAGCAAATTTTTAAAACAGTAACAGAATTCTGGAATTTACTAAACTGCATGTTCAAACATTAAAAATTTCTGTCCCAAAACATGAATTTTAAACTACAAATCTCTTGGACACCCCAATCATTATTAAACATAAAAGTAACAATCTAAAACATTAGAAATAAATTTCTAAAAAATAACACATGCCATTCATGACGAGACACCGCTAGATCTCCGATTATTTTGAAAAGGTTAAATAGGAGTGAGCATCACAAAGAAATACTCAATAGACTACACATACTATATGAACATATAATCATTTAATTATGCATCTTTACATATTGCCTTCATAAATATGCAAATCGATGATCAAACGATCTACTTTAAATTCTTCTGAACCTTCGCGACCATCAGTTTAACATATATACTCATGGTTCTGGTGAGCATCTGCGATCATCAATTAAACATATAAACTTAAATTTCTAATGAGCCTTTCAAACAATTCGTTAAACATCTAATCTTCCTTGTATCAACATTTAAGAGAAACCCTTAAAATCACTTCATATACTTCATGAGCAAATATAACGA
>CAIGRB010014544.1:5534-41429 GCA_903798255.1 Fraxinus quadrangulata
GCAACGGGCAGGTCCATGGGAACCTCTGTAGAATTCAGGAAGTGATGAATCAAAAAACCAATAGCACAAGTGAAGGTAAAACATTAATACTGGGTATTACCTTCTGGCTCAGCACTTGGGGAGTTAACGCCCTGGGAAGATGACAGCTCCTCAACTGACTGTGATGAGGACTCCCGGACTAAAGATTTCTCTTTAAGCATAGTCCATTCATCAGCTGATTTGGATACAACGGCTTCAACATGAGATGATGAAGTAGGGGCTGCTCAGACTAAAGCCTTCGAGGGGGAGGCTGAATTCTTCTAAAAAATTCAAGTAAAGTATTTATACATGAAGGATGTTGTTTCATGAATAAACAAACTTATTTACCTTTCCTTTAAGAATAAGAGGAGCATTATCATCATTGTCGTCATCATCCTGCAAAATTGGAGAAGTTGAAGTTGGTCGTTTTCGGCTAGGGGCACCTTTGAATGTAGCAGCCTTGGTGGACGGAGAAGCAGGTGGGAAAATAAGGCGTTTATCGTGAGCAGGCGAGGAAGGATTCCTAATGGATACAGGGGCGGCAAGAATGGAAGAAGTAGAAGAAGTATTTGACCGATCCAGTAAATGGAAGGCACGATTAGCATGAGTAGTAAACAATCTACGTTTTACTGATCGCCAGAATTGGTCAAAAATGGGGTGCGTGATAGAAGTAGGATTAAAAGGAGCCAAGGAGAAACCTTTGGCCAGAAGATTATTGCGNTCAGAATGGGTAGGCTCAGAAGCAAAAGCAGTGTAAAGGCCTTGCATGCTCGAATAAGATTCAGTAAGCTTCTTTTCAAATTTAGGAGCGGCATTGGAGAGCAACATACCAGGGACGATGGTATCGCCCAAGGGCAGGAGTTTGACTAAAGCCCCGACATCTCTTAGAGTGATGGACATTGGACCAAGAGGGAAAATAAACGTGTTGTATTCAGACGACCAAAAACTCAGGGCGATTGGAAAAAGCACTGAGTCATAAATTGGGGGATGAAGGGTAATCTCCAATAAATCCAAAATTTTAGCACGATCAAAAAGTGCTTTGGTGGGACCATGATTTACCAAATGTGCACGTCATCTACAAAAACTAGAATCAATTTTGGGCCAAATACGAATACCTCTATCGCGAATCGGCTTCAGCGGCAAAGAGTTCAAAAAAGGAAGGTTTTCAGTGCAAGGAAATAACTGACCCGCAGCCACTCGTTCGACCGATTCAGCATCCTTAAACGATGGACCAAAATAAAACTCCTGAATATCAGGATTGGCTTGCGATAGAAAGTTCGAGTTTACGTACGGCCGAGTACGGAAGTTTCTAAAGTCCTCGAAACTAAAGGAATCAGCGGAAGTAGTTGTTGAAGTTGTCATTTGGTAGGAAATATGAACGTTGTGAAAGGATTTTAAGAAGCGTAGTGAAGAAGCAAGACGATGAATAGTGATCTTTATAGAGTGCGCGATGAACAGAAGTGAAGATAGTGGAGCGATGAAGTGGTGAGTCTTTCGGGTTATAAGGGTTTGTAACGTTGCACCTTTTCAGGTTGAAGAAACAAATAATGATTGGAATTCTTGAAACTTTTAATATCACCGGAAAATGCAAAGGAAGAATATGGCAAAGGGTGATAATCGATATTAATTTTGCCATATTGGAAGGTAACTATTGACACATAAAAAGTGTAACCCATAGTAAATAGCTTAAGGAATGAAGTCCAATTGGGGAAGTCCAGGACAAAGGCTCCAATAGGACCATTGATGAATGCAATGGAGGCCCAAGAACAAAATAACGTCATCGCTCAATCTTGTAAGACGCCCATAATCTGAGCAAATAGAGTGCCTTACGGTCGCCCAGAATGAATGAACCCGTTCTCGTCCAAACCTTCGAGTTGCCCATGATCTTAGGAAATATGAGATATCATGATTATCCAGAATGGCAGTTATTAAGCAATCCCATCACACCCCACGATCCAAGAATTCCAATTGTGGGCGGTTGAACGACAAGAGCAATGGCAACAGTTAGAAATGGTAGTTTCACGACAAATCAGCCATCATAAGAAAAGTGAGTAGTTATTGAGCATCAGACAATTTCCAAGCAATTCTTCCCAAAAAAAACTATCAAAAGAGTATAAAAGGAAGAAAAGACATAAAAAAAGACCCCAAATCAAACACTCTCTACAAAGAATATGTAATTTCAATTTATTAGTTTAACTTTAAAATTCTTATTTTAGTACTCGTGTGCTTACACCCATTGGAGGCATTCTGTTCATTTTCGATTTTTAAATCTTCGTCAAATAAAACACCCATTTTTGGGACTTTGTCTCAAGAGTTCTGTTCCTCACACAATCGTCTGAACATTTTTTAATTATTAGCGACAATTCGCGCAAAACAGGTGTAAATTGTTTCTCTTAAAATTATTTTCCTTTTTGCATTTTCAATCCAATTTAAGTGATCTTTCATTTTACTTTTATTTCAATGACACAATAAAATACTATAAAGTATTAAACAATTCACTATATGACAAAACAAAAATTAAATGTACCCAAATTTAATAATTAATGGGTGCTTTCGTTTATATATAAATTAATTGAGTTGAAAAATTAAACTTAATTTTGTTAGTTTTGTGGTACATAATTTATTTATTTCTAGCAGTTCAAACATTATATGACGTTTCTACTATTGACTCTTTAGCTTTTTTAGATCAATACTCGGGTCGATTTTCAAAATATTGACAATTATTTAAGGCAAAAGATAAAATGTGGAATTGCCTGAAAGATGTGATTACAAAATTTGACTTCCGAATATTTCATTAGGAGCAGGTACAAGTAGGATTTTGTCACTTTGCTAGAGGAAATTTAACAAATGCAATGACATAGTTTGAGGTGACAGTAGATAATTTTATGAAAAAGTTGACTGTATTTTAAAATAATATAATAATAAAATGTCATGTGATATTATATCAAAAATTGTGGCACTGTAGCATGGTTGGTTCAACCGTGCAAGTAATGTAAAACTCTAAGAAGAAACACACACACGCAAAATACACATACCCTTGCCTTGGTCCTTGACGACTTGGCTTCACTGTACACTTGATTGTATTCAACTATACTTTGTCTTTGGGTTTTCAACAATATTATCTGGTAAATTTCATTTGTGGTATGTATCTTTCGCTTTAGTATTTCAATTTTGTTTAATCAAGTAAGTATTTTTAATTGAGAAATTATATTTTAGTTTGATTTCAATCTGCTCAATATATTTTAATTTGATTTCAATTAAGACAATTTCGTTCAATTCCACTTACGAAAATTAATGACGTGAAGGTCAATAAATGATGAACATTTTACATCAATATTAGTTGTTGATGTTGAACAAGTACAAATTTAGTAAAATAAATTATCGTTGTCTATTCAAGCGATGAAATTAGATGGACTTACTTTTATTAAATAAAAATTAAAGAGTTTTTACTTGATTGAATGACATTGAATTACAGTTACTTAGTTGACTCAAAAGTAAAAATATAATTACTACAAATGACATTTATTATCGATCAAAAATATTAGTTAGGCATTTTCTTGTCCATTCACCTTCTTTAATTATTGTTATTATTATTATTAGGGCTTCTCTTGACCTTTTCAATCAAATTATCGGAAGGAAATTATTTGTTTAATATTTTATACTCTTTTTGCATGTAAAGTTCATAAACTCATTCAAATAGTTATTGGTCCTTAATCTTCGAAAGTAAGATTTCAGGTCCGGATGTATTGAAATGTCTATATTTAGGTCTCCACATAACGAAAATCATTAATTTAGACATTAAAACTTTACCATTTAAATTAACAAATTCGATCATATGGGAACACAAATTCTCATATCTCATCAAATAGATTGCGATACATAACCATACTATGTGAAAAGTTGGGAATCCAACCCTAATTTACTCATTCTCGTATCTCATCTATTTGAATTCAATAATTCATCCATATCAATTCATTGTTATATTATCTACTTTAATGCACTTCATTAATAAAACTTCTGTCCACCTCGATAACAAACTTATATAAGATATAATTACATTTTTCCAAAATTTATAGCTAATAGCATAGGCACAATTAAACACCATATCACACTGTATTAGGCTTGAAAATTCACTCCAATCGCTATACGTTTGAGTGTGACCTCCTTTTGCAATAGACTCATCCTTTGTTCAATGAGGCTCTCCTCCATAATTATTCCCTTCATTGAAGACTCGAACACGAGATTTGGAGCTCTAATATGAACTAATTTATTTAATCACTTTTTTGGAAAGTTAGAATGAAAAAGAGAGCATATTCAAACTTCGTATCACTCGGAATCAAATACGAGTATTCACTGAACACTATTCGTTTAATGGACAATACCCTTACCAATAGGCCCAACAACTTGTTCAGTAACGTCACAGTCTTCTTGGACAATCCAATCAACAAAAAGTTATGTTTCAAAGTATGTACAATTTTTTTCGACTATTTATTCAAAAAAAAGTATTCAACTTTGTATTATGTGAACACAGTAGTTGAAATTCTTTTACCTCCGTCGAGGTGAAAATTAATTATAGGATGGAATTAAAATTAAATTTTCCTCAAGGCTACACTTTTATTTAATCAATGATTTCTTTTTCTTGTCCCAATCTGGTCCTAATCTATCAGAAATTAGTAAACTCCCTAAAGATAATTTGTCAACTTTCGTTGTTTATTCACTTATTTGGCTTAGACCATCTCCAATGGTATACACCAAATTTAGTGCAAAATTATAGGCTATTAATTATAGGATGGAATTAAAATTAAATTTTCCTCAAGGCTACACTTTTATTTAATCAATGATTTCTTTTTCTTGTCCCAATCTGGTCCTAATCTATCAGAAATTAGTAAACTCCCTAAAGATAATTTGTCAACTTTCGTTGTTTATTCACTTATTTGGCTTAGACCATCTCCAATGGTATACACCAAATTTAGTGAAAAATTATAGGCTATTAATTATAGGATGGAATTAAAATTAAATTTTCCTCAAGGCTACACTTTTATTTAATCAATGATTTCTTTTTCTTGTCCCAATCTGGTCCTAATCTATCAGAAATTAGTAAACTCCCTAAAGATAATTTGTCAACTTTCGTTGTTTATTCACTTATTTGGCTTAGACCATCTCCAATGGTATACACCAAATTTAGTGAAAAATTATAGGCTATTAATTATAGGATGGAATTAAAATTAAATTTTCCTCAAGGCTACACTTTTATTTAATCAATGATTTCTTTTTCTTGTCCCAATCTGGTCCTAATCTATCAGAAATTAGTAAACTCCCTAAAGATAATTTGTCAACTTTCGTTGTTTATTCACTTATTTGGCTTAGACCATCTCCAATGGTATACACCAAATTTAGTGAAAAATTATAGGCTATTAATTATAGGATGGAATTAAAATTAAATTTTCCTCAAGGCTACACTTTTATTTAATCAATGATTTCTTTTTCTTGTCCCAATCTGGTCCTAATCTATCAGAAATTAGTAAACTCCCTAAAGATAATTTGTCAACTTTCGTTGTTTATTCACTTATTTGGCTTAGACCATCTCCAATGGTATACACCAAATTTAGTGAAAAATTATAGGCTATTAATTATAGGATGGAATTAAAATTAAATTTTCCTCAAGGCTACACTTTTATTTAATCAATGATTTCTTTTTCTTGTCCCAATCTGGTCCTAATCTATCAGAAATTAGTAAACTCCCTAAAGATAATTTGTCAACTTTCGTTGTTTATTCACTTATTTGGCTTAGACCATCTCCAATNCTATTAATTCTAAAAGATAAAAAAGAATATAGATGGAACAAATATTTGCTATAAAGGCATAAAGGAGAAGAGAGAGCAAAATTGAGATAATTGAAAAACTTCAAACCAAATTTGACACTATATTTATCATACCATTAGAGAGTATTTTACACCGAATTTGACGTTTTACACCAAATTTATCATTCCTTTCTATTAAAAGATAAAATTGTCAAATCACTTAAACATTACATTAATAAATAAAGTATTCATATTTAACTACTACTTGATATTTTTACCGTTTGGAGGATTTGTATGGAGACTGCCATTGAATACTTGTTCGGCCAATTTGCAGAATGTTGATGACAAAAATGCACAAAAAAATGAACGAGGACAAGATTACAACTTTGAGCATACTAAATATGATCTTCGCCCTAAAAATTAAATAAAATAACTAAATTAGAATTCGCCCGACCCCTGATCCTTGTGTTATTTAAAAGGGTAAAACCAATAAAAAATTAAACACAAGCTAACATCACAAATAAGAATCGTTGTGTGAGAACATTTTTAAGAGATTCTTTATTTTTTGAAATATCTTAAATATTAAGAGTAAATTATTTTATATACTTCAACAAACTCTTTCATTTTTTAAATTTATTTTACTTTTTCCAATCACCATTTAATTGTTTTTCCTTCATGTTTCAATCAATATATAATTTTTAAATGTCAATTGCTCAAATATTCAACGTGTTGATAAACGTAAATAATAAAATATTGAAACATGTAAT
Organism: Fraxinus quadrangulata; assembly: GCA_903798255.1. Taxonomy (NCBI): domain Eukaryota; kingdom Viridiplantae; phylum Streptophyta; class Magnoliopsida; order Lamiales; family Oleaceae; genus Fraxinus; species Fraxinus quadrangulata. The sequence goes on from CAIGRB010014544.1 coordinate 12,121, forward strand.
TTTATTAAATGCGATATAAAAAGTGGGTGAGCTCGAGTTTCTAAAGAGTAATGTTATTTAGACCATTGGTTTTGAAATAATATTATAAGTGACACTAATGCGACATTAAATAAGATGTATTTATTAAATGAATCACATAATTCTATCATTCATTGAATCGATCACTTAACGTCAGTATTCTTTTTTAAATGCATATAGTAATTATCCTCTATTTACGTTCTCGTTCATTAGAACCTCTAAAAGGTTCAAATGGATTGAACTTGAGTATGAAGGTGTTGTGGTATGATTCAAATTTCTTATAATTTGGTAGTTGGTTGAAAAAAGGAAGTCTAAGGAGTTTGGTTTTGATAGTCCTAATTGAAAAGGATCAAAATTCATTAAAGATTGAGAATTTGACTTGGAAAATAACTTTGGAATGGTGAAAACATCATTGGAAGAGTCAAAACCAAAAGTGGGCATCGTCGGGAAATGGGCACGACGCTAAGGCGCTCGTAAAAGAGAAGACATCAGCTCAATGCCTGGGTGTCGTAACATTCAATTGAGAGTATTGAGATCTTGATAGTATAAACATAATTACCATTGACTATAGTGAATTTCTCCTCATTTGCTTGTAGTTTTTTTTCCCATAAAGGTTTCAGCATAAATTTTAGTGTTCTTGTTTTATTCTTATTTATTTCATTATTATCATTATCTTGTGATCAATTCATAACAAACTGGTATCAGAGTAAGATTGATATTCCGCATGGCAACGATGAAATATGATATTCAGTTATTGGATTAGAATTCTCGAGAATTACTTTATGACAAATGAAGATATGAGCGGTTCTCGCCCAGATGGATTTGGACGAAACTTTGCTTGGCTTTGATAAGATGCGTTCAATCTTGATGCAGGATGAAAAGTAGCTTAGGGATCGAAAAGTCCAATCTCAAATTCACCTACATCTATCAAATCAAAATTTTTAGGATATTTTAAAAGAGAAAAATGCCTTTGTGTTGTAGTTGAAGTTAAAGCAACTTTGTATGACAAAGAGCTTGACCAGTAAGTTACACAGAGCCTATATTCTCATCGGATGTCTGAAGGCGAGTCATTGGATGATCACTTAACTATGTTCAAAGAAATCGTGGCTGATTTGGAGACATTGAAAGTTAAGTATGATGAGGAGGACTTGGCGTTAATATTGTTGTGTTTGATACCGCCATAATTTACTTGAAACAACGTTTGTAATCTCACCGGATGTCTGAAAGTGTATCATTGGATGATCACTTAACTATGTTAAAAAAAATTGTGGTTGATTTGGAGACATTGGAAGTTAAGTATGATGAGGAGGACTTGGCGTTAATATTGTTGTGTTTGATACCGCCATAATATGGACTTTTAAAGATACTATTATGTATAATTAGGATGCTCTCACTTTAGATGAAGTCTATGATAATTTATTGCCTAAGAGGCATCTTGTAGGAGGATTTGGAAGTCAGGCTGAACGCCAACTGTTCGTAGGAGAAATTATGATAGGAATCTTGGTAGAAATATAAGGCGGATCGAAATCCATACATGCGAAGAAAACATATTACTTTTGTAAGAAGATTGGGCATATTAGAGCTCATTGCTATACTTTGAAAATAGAAATAATGATGCTGGTGCTACTAATAATGGAATGTAACCTGTAAACACAGCGGAGGCTGATGTTGTGGAAGATGGGCAAAGTGAATGAGAGTTTCTTGTGATTTTTTACATGGGTTCCAAACCTTGTGAGTAATAGGTTCTTGACTAGGTGTGCACTTTCCATATGTGTCTCAACGGGGATTAGTTTACAACATATAAATGAGTTTTAAAGGATGCAGTGATTATGGTAAACAACGTGCTTTACAAAATTGTCGGAGTTAGTACATTCAAAATCAGAATGTTCAATGGAACTATTGATGTAAGACACGTTCTAGAATTGAAGCTGAATCTCATATATTTGAGTGCATTTGACACAAATGGTCATAGATACACTGGTAAAATGAGTCAGGGTATTCTTGTTGTCATGAATGGATATAAAAGTTTTACACAATTGTACATTTTACAGGGTTCCACGGTTATAGAAGATGCAGCAATTTCTGCTTCTTTTTTGACAGTTACAAAACCTTGGCATATGCAGCTTGGGCATATGAGTGAGAATGACATAACAAAGATGAGTTGAAGGGGACTTCTTGATGGGCATAAAGACTAGTACTATAAAGTTTTGTGAGCATTGTGCTTTTTGAAAACAGAAAAGGGTCAGATTCTCTGAAGGAAGACAACACGAAATGAATACTAGAGTATGTTCATTCAGATATTTGGGGACCGACTATGGTGCTTTCTAAAAGAAGTGATTATTACTTGTTGATAGTGATTAATGATTTTTTAAGGAAAGTTTAGGTATACTTCTTGAAAATATCCGTCTTGCAAGTGTAGGGTAACCCTGGGCCGGATCTACTTCATCGACTGTGTGCTTGACGCCGCGTGCCCTCGACAATCCTCGCACCGCCACGGGGGAAGCTACTACTTCAACCTTTAATTAGTGTGACTTCCATAGTAATACGTTATAAAGCACGTGGCATTCCTTCCAGTTCAAAGGGTTTTTATCAACCAACCACGCCCATTATATATACCCCTCTCGATCTTATTGACTCTGAAAGGAAGTGTTGGAAAGAAGATATTATTAGGAATGTCTTTTTGGGTTTTGAAGCTGATATCTAATCTACATAGATACAAAAAAGTGTAGATGGGAGACTGATCAACGCTGTGTGACAACTACTTGTGGTCTTCCTAACAAACGGATCCAGGTTATACAGTTTGGTCGGTTTGGGGGCTTAATTGATTGGATACCCGAGAACCATAATCTTTCCTAGAAACTGCTTCTACGACGGGCAGTCGGCAGCTCGAGAAGAAGCCTTTCCTTTCTTTCGGTAGCCATTTCCCTTGTCTCGCTTCATCCAAATGTGTAAAAGATTCTAGCCGCACTTAAAAGCCGAGTACTCTACCGTTGAGTTAGCAACCCGAAGAAAATATAAAAAATTTAAACATAATTTGAATAAAAGAGTGATATGTTTGGGACCTTTGAAGAGTAGAAAATAATGATAGAAAAGTAGATTGAAAAGTAGGTGAAACATCTACGTACTAATAATGGATTAGATTTTTGTTCAGAAAATTCAATAGCTTCTGCAAGGCAGAAGGCATCTTGAGATACTTGACAGAACCTTAAACTCCGCAATAGAATGGTATAGCAAAACGGATGAATGAATAGAACCTTGATGGAAAAGGTTCATTGTATGCTTTCAAATTTTGAATTGCCTAAGATTTTTTGGGTTGAACCTACTAGTACAACTTTTTTTTTAATTAATCGCTCACCCTTAGTTGACATCGAGGAAAAGACACCAGAAGAGGTTGGTTCTTGTAAACCTTTTTATTATTTTGATTTGAAAATATTTGGGTTTCCTGCTTATGCTCATGTGGATAAGGAAAATTTGGAACCTAGGTCTAAAAAGTATATATTTCTTGGTTATAAATCAGGTATAAAGGGTTATAATTGTGGAGTCATGAGACAAGAAAGATGGTGGTTAATAGAGATGGTGTATTTGATGAACTTTCTATGGTTCGTGGTTTACCTCGTTGGGATTCTAGCAAAACTAAGGAATAGAATCATTCAACTCAAGTAGAGTTGGAAATTGGTCCAAAGGAACAATTAGAGGTTTCAAAACAGTCTAGTTCAAAACTTATAGACAGTAACACCGCCTACTCTGCCTACACCACAGTATTCAATTGTTAATGATAAACCTCACAAACATATTAGACTCCATAGAAGTATGGAGAAAAGATTTGGTAGCTTATACATTAAGTGTGGCTGACAGTATTGATTCCACTGAGAAGCCTGCTACATATTCAGAGGCAGTCAGTTGTAGTGATTAAGATATTGATTCCACTGAGGAGCCTACTACAAATTCAGAGGCAGTCAGTTGTAGTGATTTCAAGAGATGGTTGATTGCTATGCAAAAAGAGATGTAGTCATTGAGTAAAAATAATTCTTGAGACTTGGTAAAGTTACCCAAAAATAAAAAGGTTGCTGTAAGTGACTGTTCAAAAGGAATGAAGTGACATCACGGATTGAAGATGTAAGGTATAAGACTAGATTGGTAACAAAGGCTACAGTCAGATTCTAGGTGTTGATTTCACATATGCGTTCTCATAAGTTGTAAAGCATAGTTCAATTCGAGCTTTACTTGGGATTGTGACTAAGAATGACTTGGTGCTTGAGCAGATGAATGTCTATACAACATTTTTGCATGAGCTTGAGGAGAGCATTTACATGTAACAACATGAGGGTTTCATAGTTTCTGGAAAGGAAAACTATGTGTACTTGTTGAATAAGTTTTTGTATAGACTGAAGTAGTCGTCGATGCAGTGGTATAAAAGGTTCGATTCATTTACGACTATTCGTAATTTCACTAGAAGCTGTTACGATAGTTATGTACTTCAAAAAGAAAGATAGTGGATTGATTACATATTTGTTTTTATATGTTGAAGATAAGCTTATAGTATCCAATAATAAAGCTGATATCAGAAAAGTGAAAGCTAAGCTTTGTGAATAGTTTGAGATGAAAAACTTGGGTTCATTAAGGAAGATTCATAGAATGTGAATTTTAAGAGATAGGAAAGCTGGCAGATTGTATTTGATTGAAGGGGTACTTTGAAAAAGCGATGCAAAGGTTCAATATTTTGAACGCTAAGGTTGTCGTACTTCCTTGAATGCCTACTTTAAATTATCATCTAGCTTTTGTCCTTAGTCAGATGAAGAAATTGATTATATGTTTCGAGTTTCTTATTTCAATACAGTTGGTTCACTTATGTATGCTATGATTTGTATACAACCAAATTTTGTACGTGCATTCAGTGTATTTAGTAGGTACATGGCAAATTTTGGCAATGAACATTGAAAAGCAGTGCAGTGGATATTCATATACTTGATAGGCTCTTCTAATGCTTACTTGTATTTTGGTAGAAATACAAATGGAGTTATTGGGTATGTGGATTCAAAATCTTGATAAAAAGAGGTCACTTACAGGGTATGCATTTACCCTTGGAGGAAGTGCTAGTAGCTGGGAAGCTACTTTACAGCATATAGTAGCTTTATCTACAACAGAGGCATGAGAGGAAGCTATGTGGTTGAGGGGATTGATTTGTGAAATCAGTAAAGGCTTGCAAATTTCTATAATGTATTGTAATAGTTAGAGTGCTATCTTTCGGACTAGGGATCAGATGTTTCTGAAAGGACTAAGCACATTGATGTGAGGTATCTTTGTATGTGATGTGATTGCTTGTAGTGATATTGTAGTGAACAAGGTTGATACCAATGATATCCTATTGCTACGATGACAAAATGACCTCCCATTGCTAAATTTGAGTATTTCTTGAACTTGGTGTTTGTCATTGATTAGCCTATAGGGGCTTGTTTAGAAGAGGTAGAGTAGTGCTTACTTAGAGATGTGTTTTTGAATTCCTTATGTTGGAATATGGTTTAAGGTGGAGATTTGTCGTGACGTGACCCAAATTCCTTGTAATTTAGCGTTTGGTTGGATAAAAGAAGTCTAATGAGTTTAGTTTTGATAGTCTTAATTGATACAGACCAAATTTCATCAAGGATTAGGAATTTGAGTTGGAAAATGAGTTTGGGATGATGAAAACATCATTGGAAGAATCAAAGCTGAGAGTGGGAGTCATGGCGCCATGGTCACGACTCGGGGCATCCGTAGAAAAGAATAAAGCAGCCTGGCGCTAGCAAGGGACGTCGTGGTGCCGACTCCCCATTTTGACAACCCAGCGTCGAGGCACCACCTGGATGAAATTTTCAAGGTTTTGTGGATTTTATAATTTCTTCTTCAAATTGAACTCCAAAAAGAGGCTCTTATATATATTCTACAAGGTTTTATCTTTACATACCATTCAACATCTTAAGAACTAGAGAGTTTATATTTCGGTTGAGAGTATTGAGATCTTAATATCGTAAACATAATTACTATTGTTTATAATATATTTATTCTCCTCTATTTGTGATTTTTTCCCATTTTGGATTTCCACATAAATTTTGGTGTTAGTGTTTTGTTCTTAATTATTTTATCATTGTCATTATTTGGGAATGAAGGCATTCCAACCCAAAATACTCTCATGAATGGGTTGAGAGAGAGAGAGAGAGTCGGATACAAGAAATATATAAAAATTTAGAACACAATAAAGAATTTATTGGTCCGAACTTGAATTTTCAGGTATTTAATAAGTGAAACCGTCATGTCTAAATTTAATTATAGAACCAAATCGGTTCAATTCCGTTCGGTTTGGTTCAATTCGATTTCGTATCATAATTAAATTTTTTAATGTTTACAACAACAATATATTAATTCTAATAACGACATATTTAATACTGGCTTTTACAATAACACTTCATTAATGTTCACGAAATATCTTTTGAATTAAAACTACCACAAGTGTATTGTTCGTTAACAAGTATTAAAGTAGATTTGAGTTCAAGTATTGTCCCACAGAGATTGATTTTGTTCAATTTTAATTATCACGATCTTAATCGAAATATGAATAATATGATATGTTTGTTTGTGCAAAATTATGACTAAAATAATCTACTTATACAATTAAGAGTAAATTAACTAAATTAAATACGAATTGATGTATTTAATAAATGACAAACGCACTAGGATTATGAATTCTCATGAAATAATCATTTTTAACCTTAGTTCTACACTTTGACAACACGATTGAATTTTGACGAATTAATGTTCTTATTTTATTTAACAATCTTCCCCGAGTAATGTTAAACCTACTTTCATATATGACCCGACTATATTTTTATAACGGATGCAAACATACAAGAGTGCATTAATTTTTATGAGCACTTAAAGTTTCACATATAGTATAGCGGTATATTTCTATCTCCTATCAGATCTTATGACGATTTTGATCACATCGAACCTAATTTCCTTCTTTTGAATGCATAAAATAAGCCAACAAATTCACATAATTACCGTGCACAATAATCGCAAAGAAAAGATAATAATGTAAATCATTTAAAATCCAAAAACTTGTTTCAATATCAAATATGTTAAACTAAAGATTAAAAATTCATATACAAGGTTCATCTTTCTCCTGTCACAAATAAATCTAGTCTAACATGTTATGAAAAAGAAAACAAAATATATAAAAGTTGTTTATCACTCGGAAATTCTTGAATTCAATCTTAAACTTCTTGGATTTGATCTTGATTTGTTATTTGTCTCCTTTTGCAATTCATTCTTCACACCTTACTTATGTTTTGAGAGTTGAAATTTATAATTTCTCTAAAAGGTCCCAAAAGATCTCCAAAAATCGTGCATATCATGACTAAAATAAAAGTTCCTTGTTAGAATTGAATTCTAAAGGAAACTGCATTTTTTTAGCCGAATTGGCATGTGAGGGCACCCAGTATTTACGGGGCCCAAACATGCTAAATAACCCCTATAATTAAGGTCAAGAGTCGGGCGGCCTCCCGGTATAACAGGGCGGCTGCCCTGTTATAAAAAACTTATCAAAATTTTCTTTTAACCATTTTCTTCATTCTTTCTTTCATTTTGGTCATCCACATTAAATTACTTCGATTTTAGTACTTTAACTTTTACTCAAATGTATATTAATCTCCAAACTTCCATCCATTAGCCAATTGATTCTTCTTTCTTTTTCAATTGCTTAGAAATTGATCCAAAACTGAAATAAGATAAAATTAATCAAAATTAAGTAAAATCTAATACTAAAACCACACAAAAGCTTAATAATATGGCCCGAATAGGTGCACAAATTTTTTTTATCAATTAACTCTTACAAATAACAAGTTATCTAATAAGATCCATTCACAAATGTATACAAAAGTATCTTGATTAATGTGGAGGAAATTCAATAAATACAATAGAAAAATGGTAAGATGAAGAGATGCGAAGCCACTTAGCTTCGATTATTTAAGAAACGACCAAATGATTGAGAAAAATTTAGATCACTCAATTTTGATTCTTTGAAATTTGAATTACAAAGTCGAGCTTAGATTGAAAATAGAAAAATAATATTTTGGCTCAATTAATTAGTTGGCAAATTTATTTAGAAAACTATTAGAATGAATTCTTATTTAATATAAAAAATTACAAAAATTAGGAAGATTCTCCTTGTTGACAATTTTTTTTTATATACTCATTTTTAATTATAGATTTATAGAATAAAATATTCTACACGTCAATATAATTTTTTTTTTTGTTTTTTAATCACAATTTTTTTCACAAATTATTATTTTTTCCAAATAAGAGTTGTCAGGCGTTTTATCAATTCGCAACCTTTAATTACCCTTTATCTTTTCGTAGGTCAAACCTTTGCGTGCCCACCCTCCCCTTACATTCAACTTTAGAATTATGCCCAGGGTACAGAACTAAGGTTCACATGGTCTTACAGGTCCCTTACAAATGGACGGCCCCACATGTATTTAAAAAAAAAATAATAATACGGATCCCACTTGTGAGTCTTGCGTGGCAGGACCTGCTGAGGCACTGTAACCAAGCAAGGTACTCAACTTTAGTAGTTGTCCCCACTTCAAAATAATCTCTAGTTTTTTTTTCTATAATTACCCCTTATACATCTGTTTATTCACGACCACACATCGTCCTCCGCTTCGCCCTTCCTATGAATTTACCTTTCAATACCAGCTAGATTTGGGAAACTTTTCCCGTACCGGCGTCGGGTTTACAACAATAAGTCTCACCGTCCAGCCGGTTCTGCAATACTATGATGATGATGTCCGATGCCATGTACTTAGCTTCTTCAACTAGCTTTCTTTCTTCTTCTTCTTCTTCTTCATCACAGTCGAGTAATTTCTTCAACCAACAGCGATCGTCGTCGCCGACTCGCGTGAACCTTAACGCGCGTCGCCATCCGTATGGCTTTCGATTGGTGGACCCTCTCTCCGAGGCGTTCAATCGCGATGATGCCGCAGAATCAGGTGGTGAGGAAGAACATTCCGCTGGCGAAAGTACACAAGAGGACCTGATTATGCTCCCCTACGACGCATCCTTGCTCCTTTCGATGTTCTTTGCACAAGAACAATTTTGGTGGCGGGAACCGTTCAATTTCGTACTCGCCGAGCCGGTTGAACACTCGGAGGTCTGTGATGACGAATTCTCTAGTGCGGATCGGAACTGTTGAGGGAGATTTGGTTAAGCGAGCTTTGGCTGCTTTGATTCCGCCATCGTCTCATCACCAGCGACGCCGAGCTGATTTCAAGCCGCGGCCGAGTCGGCTCTCTGTTATGTCCAAAGCTGAGGATTTCTGATCAAAACTTCAAAATTCTCAGGTTCCCACGGTTATGTTAAATTTTTTTTTTCTCCCTTAGATTCTCCGGCGATATATTCAGTCTCAGGGAAGCGGTTAGCAGATTTCCGGCAGTTTTTGGGTCCTCCGGCGAATTTGGAAACAGAAAGAAACAACACTCTCTCTCCTTGTGCATATATCGCAAAATGAAGGACATTTTGGAAAATCGAGCTAGAAGAAAAAAAAAAAAAAAAAGAAAGAAATCCTAAGAACTTGAAAGGTGTGAAGCTGATAAAATATAAATTCATATCGATTGGATTTTCGTGTGTTGATTGAATATGGTTTAAATTCGTGGAGTTAATAAAATCATTCCCCGTTTGTGTTTGCAGCATTTGGGTGATCCGTTATATGTCCCCTACTTCCGTTATGTTTTATGACGTTCCAGTTGGCTGCGCCCCTCGCAAATTCTTCCGTTTCCGTTGACGTTGGCGTGAGGTATCTTTAATTTCTCGCAGTTTATTACCAGTAATTCAGCTAAATTAATTTTTTTTTTTTTTTTTATGTCTACATGCTGTGTAAATAAGAATTAAAATTCAGATTTTAATTTTAATCAAAATTAATAATTTATTTTAACTGGGATTCATAACTTTTTAACTAAACATTTTAACATGTACCAAACAAGGGCAAAATATTACATATTGCAGATAGTGTCACTAATTTGGAGATTGAATTTAGGGAGGATAAAATTCTCGATGGACCTGATTCTTCTAACTCGAATTTTTTAATATTATTTTTTTTAAAAATGTGTGAATAAAAATAAGTAGAAGAATGAAAGTGAAAATTTTAATGTAGCTCGAACTGAGAGTAAAGAAAAAATTAAGGTCGAGAAAAGTAAGAAGAAACATGGTAAGAGAAATCGAGCTACATGGTAAAAAGGTGCTTCATAATCCTATTCATATATACTAGCAACTTTTCCAGCAAATATTTCAAAAATAGTTTTAGAATCCGTTTGATAGGTAAAGGTGAAAATGAATTCAAATTCCATGTTAATTGGAAAATATAAATTCATCAAATCCATAAGAATTCGTTTTCCATGAAAATAAAGAAAATATAACTTAAAATAGTTATACCTTGAAATTTGATTTCTATTTACATGTTACAATCAAACGGTCAAAGTGAAATTCGTTTGCGTCAGACGCCACATTTTCCATCCATGGAAAATGTGGCAATAAAACAAGGCTTACTTTTGATCAAAAAACCTCGAAAATAAGAAGTAATCAACAGATGACTTGTATAGAAATTTTTACAAGGCCATGAATACAGAGCCATTTTGTCATTGAGTGCATAAGTTTTATCAATATTCTGATACAATGAAATCTTTTGCATAATTCTAACAACGCGAAAATAAAGAAGATAGTTGAATGCTTGAGCTTAAATGGGAAAAAAACGTATTCTTCAATCCGGTATAGTCAAAATTGTTTCAAAAACTGAAATGCAGCACATTTATAGTTAATCAAGTTTCATTCATCATCAGTGCCAAAGTATCTGTCACCAAACTCGCCAATGCCAGGGATAACACGATAATCTTTATTCAAACCAATTTCAATCTCAGATGTCACAATCTTTATTCTGGGGAAACGCTTGCAGACTACATGTACTCCTTGAGGCGCCTGAATAATATGATTATTAACGTCTAAGCAGCAATCTATGGTTGAAATGAACACATGATATGGAAGAAAGCAAAAACTGCAAAGACGTAAAAAAACTTACTGAAATAAGATTAAGGAATATGATATTCGACTCGGGTACTCCCTTCTTTATAAGTAAAGAAATGGCTTGGACTGCAGAATTCCCTAAAATTGGATTCATGATCAGAACATGAAATATGCAAACAATTAGCAAAAACACCAGCTAACATGTGTTTTCTATTAAATAGATAAGTTTTTTACAGCATAAATTTTTATCGACACAAGTAAAACTTTGTAAGACCTTTTCNTTCCATCTTAATTCTTTTATTACCTTCACTACTTTCTTTCATCTTAGTTTCTATATTTAGTTGGTCTTTTTTCTAATAATATTCTAATTTCTATTTCTCTAGATTTTCTGAGATTTCTATAATATTCCATATCTATATATCTGAATTCTTTTTCGTCGTCTTCAGTTTCGCCTCCTTCACTTTCTCCATTTAATGCATTAATTTCATCTTCATTATCGTAGTCTTCTATTTCAAAATATCTGCATTGCTCTTCATTTTCTTCCTCATTATGCTTTATCTGTTCTGCTTGATAATTATAATTTTCGAACCTAATACTTAAAGTTCCATTGCTATTTTTGTACGATATTATTTTCTGATACTAATATAGTTTTTTATAAGAAGTTTTCTAGATTTCAATCTAATCCTACATTTGTCTATGAAGAAAATTTATTTGTTGGGATAGCTTTTATGCCTTTTTGTCTTAATAGAGTAATTATTTGATTATTTTTTAATCTATAATCAGTAGTACTATTTTCACTAAGTCTTCCTATAAATTCTGTACAAATTAACAAATTATCTTCGTTCTTTTCATTTAATATCCTTTGCTTTTTATTCATATTTTAATATCTTTATGAGATTTTTTAGTCTGAACTAAATAATCTAGTGTAAAGTATACTATTCCACCTTTGTTATTCATGTCTAATTTTATGCTTCCTAGTAGCCTTTGTTCTATGTCTGTAAATCTGCTATCGTATAAACATATTAATACTTTGGCTCCTATATTTTCTCTATGAAGTCCTTTTACTCGTACTATTATTAATCCTAAATGCGTTTGTCCAAAATTTTTATTAACAATTTCTTTATAAGATTTTTTTTTTTTTTTTATCAAGTTTAAGGATATAAATTGATCTTCATGTGTACAAGAAACATATTTTTCACCATGATGTTGGTATATTAAAGATTTACTAAATATATTTTTTTTTATATAAGTCTAAAGTTTTTACTAATTTTAATTTATTTTGTCTAAAAGTTTTTAACTTTTCTTCTATATCTATCAAGACTAAATTCAATTCTTATCCTTCGTAAGAGAAAATATTTGCCTTTCTTTTTTATTATTTTGCTATTATTTTTGTTTTCTCTTACAACTTTTATTTGAATATGTCTTTTCTTACAGTTTTCAGGATCTTGTATCAAGAAACTCTGACACTGAGAGATAGAAAGCCCAGTGATTTGTCTCTTGATATGTAAAGAGAAGTCACTACTAAATTCAATCTAATGTAGTATATGGCTTTTATAATAATTAATCTACCAATTTCTCGATTTTCTAAGCAAATACTAATGAATTCGTTAAAATTTTCTAATGAACAATTAAGGAGAGCAGATGAAGTATACTTATCTAATGGCATAAAATAGAAAAAAAAAATTGAAACAATATTTTTGTAATGGCCTCTGAGTATTTTACCGTTTATCAAATCAATTTCTTCAAAAACCACTTTTTTTTTTTTTTAAACTCTCTCTTAGCTTTTTTTCTTGACCTTCTAAGAAAGGTTTAAGATTGTAATCAAAAGATTTTCATCATATTTAAAAAGGCTAAAATAGACTCCATCAATCGAGATAAAACAAAGCCGATTGAACTTAGAGGATTACTTTATATTTTTGTCATGGATTTCAGAATAAAGAGGCTAAGAGCGTTAGAATTATGGTTGAAAAGAAAATATTATAATATTATTTCTAAATAAGTTAATTGCTTACTTCTTGTTTCCTCTTTCATACGTTGCCTAAAAGATAAATAAAAGAACAAAAAGGAAGTATAAAAGAACTTACTTTAATTAGAAGTCTTTGAATTGACAACAAAGTTTTTGAATTTACAACGATTTTTAAGAGATGTTATAGTGTGCTTTTGTATTTTTTTTTCTCGGTGTCTTCTTGCTGTGAAAAGCATTTGGCTTTTATAGAGAAGTAGATGCTGGTACATCATATCAACTTCAAAAAAAGAAAACAAGCATCTTTACATGTCTATGATTGATAATTAAAGGTATAATGTATACTTTATAGGTCTATGAACATAATGGATTCATTCTTCTTTACGCTCTTCTTTTTTGACCTTTTGCATTGATAATTGTCCCTACCATTTAATAATAGCCATTCATTTATCTTTATCTATATGTCCCTTCTTCTTTTTGAATTATTGTGCTATTTGTCCATCATCTCTATATATGTTTCCTCTAGATCTGTGTCCATTTTATTAGTTTTGTCATCAGATATGTATTATTCTTCTTTTGTGTCTGACTATTTTTCGGATAATTAACCATTTGTTTCTTGAAAAGCCATCAGATATAATTCTTTTTGCTGAAAATTCTGGGCTGGAATTCTTCTTGTTTTAACTTTTATAACGAGATGTTCTTGAGATAAAATAACTCCATTATTCCGTTGTGTTACAAGTCTGGAATCATTATTTTGAATTTATATCATTGCCACTACTGTGAGACTAGCGTTCGTAATGAATGTCTACTTTTTATTTTGGTATTTGTCTTTGAAGATGGTCTAAATCTTTTGGCTCCTTCATATATCATAATATAATGATAAGCTAGTATCACTAAATGATTATTTACAAAAAATCGGCGATGTGCCAGTATTGTTCAAAATTCTATAATGAAATCAGTCGTACATGAAATAATCGATTTTCCCAAATTCTAAGCTACTACCACAATGAATCATCTATTAGAAATTCAGCTTTTCTTAGACATAATTATCCTACAATTTCCTTTGATTATACAATCTTTGAAGAAGACGACCTTTTTTACCTAGCCTTACAGTTTGGTATGATAGACACCATATATATTCTAAATAGATCTTTCAGATTCTTTTCACCCAAACTTAAACAAACACTTGATCAGTTAAAAGATCGTCCTTTAATGATCCAATTCATTTTGAGACCACATCTTATAAATAATGGCACAGTGGTATCAGCTTATCATTATATTATGATATATGAAGGAGTAAAAAGATTTAGAGCCTCTTCAAAGACAAATACCAAAATAAAAATTAGACATTGATTACGAAAGACGGATCTCAGAGATAGTGACAATGATAAAAAAAATTCAAAATAATGATTCCAGACTTGTAGCACAATGAAATAATGGAGTTATTTTCTGTCAAAAATCTCGCTATAAAAGTTAAAACATGAAGAATTCCAGCCTCGAATTTTTAGCAAAATGAATTATATCTGATGGCTTTTCAAGAAACAAATGGTGAATTATCAAAAAACCAATCAGACACAAAGGAAGAAGAATACATATCTGATGACAAAATTAATGAAATGGACGCAGATCTAGAGGAAGCCCACATAGAGATGGACAAATAACACAATAATTCAAAAAGAAGAAAGGACATAAAGATAAAGTTAAAGGAATGACTATTATTGAAGGGCAAGGACAATTATCAATGCAAAAAGTCAAAAAAGAAGAGCATGATGCAGAAGAAATCCATTATGTTCATACACCTGTAAAGATGTTTGTTTTCTTTTTTAAAGTTGATGTGATGTACTGGTATCTACTTCTCTTAAAAAGTCAAATGCTTTTCACATCAAGGAGACATCGAGAAAAAAAATACAAGAGCACACTATAACTTCTCTCTCACAAATCGTTATAAATTCAAAGACTTCTAATTAAAGTAAGTTCTTTCATACTTATTTTTTGTTCTTTTATTTATCTTTTGGGTAAGGCCTAAAAAAGGAAACACCAAGCAAACAATTAACTTATTCGGAAACAGTATTATAATATTTATTTTCAAATATAATTCTAACGCTCTTAGCCTCTTTATTCTGGATTCCATGACCAAAAGATAAAGTAATCATCTGAGTTAAGTCGGATGTGTTTTAGTTTATGAAAAAAAAAAGATTATTTATATCTAGAATTTTTAGGAAACTTTAAAAGAAAAGATAGGTTAGATACAACATCTTTAGCTTGTAACTTTGATAAAAAATTTAGACATCTTTTACATTATGAAGATAGGCCGTTAAATAGTAGGATAAAACTTAAAAGAAGCAATTCAAAGAAAAAGATTGAAACTTTATTAGAGAGTATAAATAAAAATATATAAACTTCAGAAAACAATTTAGAATATATTAAAAACCAAAATAGTGAAATATTAAAAAGCAAGTTTTACAATATAAGTTAAGTAGACCCCAACGTAGAAAAATTAGAAACTAGAATTTAAATGTTAGAAAAAGAAAGAAACATTAAATACTAGACAAGATTTGACAACTTAATAAATAAGTTAGAAATGTTAGATTTAGGAAAAATCAAAGAACTTAGTAAATTTAAAAAGACCAAGTAGATTTATACGTAATGGATAAATGAAAGCAAATTGTAGCTAGTAGGTAATCCTTTACTACAAACATTAAGTAGAAAAATTGAATCCAAAACAAGACTGGAATCCTTGATAGATATAGAAGAACAGTTAGAAACTTTTAGACGAAATAAATTAAAATTAGTAAAGTTTTAGACATATATAAAAATGAAATATATTTAATTAATCATTAATATACCAACATTATAGTGAAAGATATTTTTCTTGTACATATGAAGATCAATTTATACCTTCAGACTTGATAGAAAAAGAATCTTATAAAGAAATTGTCAATAAAAATCTTCACCAAACTTATTTAGGATTAATAAATAGGAGTAAAATGATTTCGTAGAGAAAATCTAGGAGCCAAAGTATTAGTATGTTTATACGATAGTAGATTCACAGACATGGAACAAGATGTTCTTGACAAAAAATAATTCTATTGTTCCATTGAGCTACAAGTTCGGAATAATTATTTTGAATTTCTATCATTGCTGCGATTTCTGAGATTCGTCTTTCATTATCAATTTGTCTAATTTTTATTGGTATTTTTTTAAAGAAGGTCTAAATCTTTTGGCTCTTCATATATTAGAATATAATGATAAGTTGGAATTACTATACCATTATTTACAAGAGGTTCTATGGAAATGAATTGAATCATGAAAGGGTATTTTTTAATTGTTTACATTGAAAATGTTCTAATTTATTCCGAAAGTTTAGAACAACATTTCAAATATCTCAAAGCATTTATTCATTTTATCAAAAAGAACTGATTAGCTGTTTCAGCTAAGAAAGTTATTCTTTTTCAAACTCGCATTAAAATTTTAGGCCATTACATTAATTTAGAAACCATTACCTCTATTCAATGAAGTCTAGAATTCACAGATAAATTTCTTGATGAAATTCTAGATAAGACCAGTTTGCAGCTTTTTTAGGCTGTGTCAATTATGTATCCGATTTTGTCAAAAATATGCTGCTGCTTTGTGCTCCTCTTTTCAAAGGTTACAAAAGCAACCGCTACCGTGGATCCCAGAGCATATTTTATCCGTCCAAAAAGTTAAAATAGCTGTGAAAAATATTCATTGTCTCTCAATTATTGTCGAGACAGATGCATCAGACATACATAGGTTATGGTGGAGTGTTAAAACAGATTTCAAAAGAGCCTAGTCAAGAACAGCTGATAAGATTCCATTCAAGAGTATGAACTGGCCCTCAAAAGAACTATTCAACTATCAAAAAAGAAATTTTATTAATAGTTTTATCTATTTCAAAATTTCAAGACGATTTAATCAATAAAAAATTCATTTTAAAAACTGATTGTAAAGCCTCAAAAGATGTTTTACAAAATGATGTCAAAAACCTTGTTTCAAAGAAAATCTTTGCAAGAAGGCAGACCTATTTTGATTTTGAAATCCTCTATATACAAGGGAGATCAAACGTTCTTGCAAACTTCTTAACAAGAGTCTATACAAAGAAAATCTTCTTGAGAGAAAATTGTGAGATTATCAAATGGATTCTTCTTTTTCAAAGAACAAAAAGAAATCTTGAATTTCTTTACTTTCAATTGAAGACTATATTCAATGATCAAAAAAGGGAGAACAAAGTTCCTCCACTTCTAAAAAAAAAAAAAAATTATCCTTATCAACTTTCCAAAAACTTGGAAAGATTCAAAATAAGGAAATTTTTGATTTGCCAAAACTTTCGAATTACAAAAGAGTTGTTCAACCTGGTTCTTGTAAATTACTAGAAATAAATCCTTAAAAAACATTTCATTATTTTACCAAACCAATTCATTTACTAGTTCTAGAAATGGAAACATCATGGACACATATGTATTCATCTCTAAATGAATGCCTTGAAGATATTTTCCCTTCTCAATTTCATTTCATGCCCACAACTATCAAAAAATCAAGAGCCTTTTATGAAGCCATCCTTATTTAAACTAGATCGGCCATCATAATCCATACTTCAAACCCTCAAAAACCAAATCATATTGATTTTTCAAAAATTAATATTAAAAGGGTTTTTGTCTTATGAAAACTGGTGACAGAACCATGGGATGAGAAACGAATGCGTTTATCTAAAGATGAAATGTTCAAATCCCATTTCAATTATTTTGACTACAAAGATATTTCATATCATTTTTTTACTTCAGACTAGTGACTTATTTCTGGTTTATACTTTTTAACTAAACACGCTCTTCAAATTTTCCAAAGTAGTTTCAAACATGGTTCAAATATTTTGGACTTGATGAGAAAGTTTTATTTAGTCTTACTCATCAAACATTCAAACATTTCAAATCAGAGACAGAACAATTTCTAAAGCCTCAAGAATATGTTCTGTTTCAGTTCGCCTTCAATCTTAAAGTTTCATGGATATTCTGTTGGGATCTCAATATTGTTCAAAGACCAAATTCCGAATTTAACATTAAACATATAATTCATAAATTCAAAGTTAAATGGTAGCCTGAATTTCATGAAACCAAATGCTTTCCCAAAGTTGTTAGTTCATGGATTAAAGAACAAAGAAATATTGGCATTCCAAAAGTTTCCAAGAAAGATCAAGAAAATTATGCCAATTTCTTTGCTGAAAAATTAAGACCACTATCAATGTTTCATCAGTGCAAAACACTAGAGAAATCGACAATTATTTTTGAGAGAATTGCGTCTCTAGCATAATCAACTTCAAGAAAATCCAAATCCATTCAAGAAAGTTCATCTCCAACAAGTTAGAGACAAATTATGCCCAAAGTAATGAAGATCACTGTTATTAGATAAATATTGATAAACTAATTGAAGAGGAAAATCGTAGAAACTCAAATGATTCAAAATGACTATATAGACCCAACTATTTGGAGGAATATCGACAATACATGATTCATAATTGAAGAAATTTCAACTATGCCTTCCACCTCAAAAGCTATTCGTGCCGGCATTACCATCAATAAATATAAATAATTACAAAAATCTTAATAAAGGAAACTTTAATAAAGGAGATTCCATTTTAATCAATTTTATCAAAGTCACTTTATGAAAGTTGACGCATTATTTCAAAAGAAAGATGCCGATGTTGACAGGTGGCATATGTTATTGTCCTTCAAGACTATTCAAGATTCTTCAATTCAATATATGATAATTTCAAGTCTGAACTTCAAGTATAAATCAAGATCAAAGACTCAAGTTCTCCTCAAGAGTTTTTTTAGCTGGATAAACGTTTTGGGGATAAAAGTTTGTTTGATTTCGATTTCAAGTTCTATTTCCTCCTATTATCCTTCCTTGGGCATGAAACAAACTTTTGATAAAAATATGAATTTATCGAAGAAATATTGAAAATTACAATGTATTGAATACACATGAATTTAGAGAAAATTAAAAATTACATGAAATTTTTAAGCTTCTTGAAAAAGTTTTTCTCCCTCTAAAAACTCTTAAGGAGAACTTGAGTCCTGATCTTGGTTTATACTTGAAGTTCGGACTTGGAATCTTCATCCATTAAATTGAAGAATCTTGAATAGTCTTTGAAGAACAATGATATTTACCACTTGTCAACTGCTGGCATCTTCTTTTTTGAATAATGCATCAACTTTTATAAAGCGACTTTAATAAAGTTGATTAAAATGGAATCTCCTTTATTAAAATTTCATTTATTAAAGTTTTTGTCATTATTTATTTTAATTGATGGCAATGCCGACAAGAATAGCTTTTGAGGTGGAAGGCAAAGAGAGTATTTCTTAAATTATGAATCACGTATTGTCGATATTCCTCCAAATAGCTAGGTCCATATAGTCATTTTGAATCTTTTGAGTTTCTATGATTTTCCTCTTCAATCAGTTCATTTATATTCATCTCATATCAGTCATCTTCATTGCTTTGAGCATAATCTATTTCTGAACTTGTTGGAGAAGAACTTTCTTGAATGGATTTGGATGTTCTTCAAGTTGATTCTGCCAGAGAAGTAATTTTCTCATAAATAATTGCTAATTCCTCTAGTGTCTTGCACTAATGAAACATTGATAGTAGTCTTGATTTTTCAGCAAGGAAATTGCATGACTTTCTTGATCTTTCTTGGAAACTTTTGAAATGCCAAGATTCCTTTGTTATATAATCCATGAATTAAAAGCTTTGGGACACTAGCTGGTTTCATGTAATTTAGATCACCATTAACTTTGAATCTCCAAATTATGTGTTTAATGTTAAATTTGGAATCTGGTCTTTGAACAAGATTGAAATCCAACAAAATATCTATGAAACTTTGAGATTAAAAGCGAACTGGAACAAAACATTTTTTTGAGGCTTTAGAAATTGTTTTGCCTCTGATTTGAAATGTTCGAATCCTTGGTGAGTAAGACTTGGTAAAACTTTTTCATTATGTCCAAAATATTCGAATCATGTTTGAAACCACTTTGGAAAACCATGCTTGGTTAAAAAGTAAAAACCATGAATGATTCATTAGTCTAAAGTAAAAAACATGATACCAAGCATCTTTGTAGTTAAAATAATTGAAATGAGATTCGAACGTTTTATTTTTAGATAAACACATTCATTTCTCATCCCATGGGTTCTATCCCAAGTTTTCATATGACAAAACCCTTTGAATATTAATTTTTGAAAAAATCAATATGATTTGGTTTTTCAGGGTTTTAAGTATGGGGTATTATAGCCTATCCAATTTTAATGAGGATGGTTTCATAAAAGGCACTTGATTTTTTGATATTTCTGGGCATGAAATGATATTGATGAGGTAAAATATCTTGAAGACATTCATTTAAAGATGAATACCTATGTGCCCATAATGTTTTCATTTCAAGAACATGCAAATGAATTGGTTTGGTAAAATAATGAAAGGTTTTTGAAGGATTAATCTCTGGTAATTTGCCAGAACCAAGTTGAACGACTCTTTTGCAATTTGAAGGTTTTGGCAAATAAAATATTTCCTTATTTTGAATCTTTCCAAGTTTTTAGAAAGTTGAAAAGGATAACGTTATTTTTTGAAAGGCGCATGAACTCTATTCTCCCTTTTTTTATCCTTGAATATAATCGTCAATTGAAAGTAAAGGAATTGAAGCTTTCTTTTTGTTCTTCTTTGAAAAAGAAGAATCCATTTGTTATTCTCACAATTTTTTCTCAAGAAGTTCTTTGCATAAACTCTGTTTTTAAGAAGTCTGCGAGAACATTTGATCTTCCATGTATATAAAGGATTTCAAAATCAAAACATGACAAAATAGCATGCCCTCTTGCAAAAAATTGCTTTGAAACAAGGTTTTTGACATCTTTTGAGGCTTTACAATCAGTTTTGAAAGTAATTTTTTATTGGTTAAATCATCTTGAAATTTTGAAATACATAAAACTATTAACGAAATTTCTTTTTTGATAGTTGAATAATTTTTTTGAGGGCCATTCCACACTCTTGAATGGAATCTTATCAACTGTTCTTGACTAGACTCTTTTGGAATCAATTTTAACACACCACCATATTCTATGTCTGACACATCAGTCTCGACAATCATGGATGCAAAAGGGTCAATAATTGATAAACGTGGAATACTTTTGACAGTTGTTTTAACTTTTTGGACGACTAAAGTATGTTCTGTTGTCCATGGTAGTAGATTCTCTTGTAACCTTTGAAAAAGTGGAGCACAAAGCAGTCGTATATTTTTGACAAAATTGGATACATAATTGACAGCCTATAAAATGCTGCAAACTTGTTTTATCCAGAATTTCATCAGAAAATTTATCTGTGAATTCTAGATTTCTTTGAATATGGGTATTGGTTCCTAGATGAATGTAATGGCCTAAGAACCTAATGCGAGTTTGAAAAAGAATAACTTTCTTACTGAAACAGCTAATCCGTTAATTTTTGATAACATGAATAAATGCTTTGAGATATTTGAACTAATGTTCTAAATTTTCGGAATAAATTAGAACATCATCAATGTAAACAATGATAAAATTTTAATGAGGGTTGAAAATATCGTTTATAATTTTTTGAAATTCTGAAGGAGCATTTTGAGACTGAATAACATTACATTCCACTCGTATTGTACAAAAGGAACATTGAAAGCATTTTTATACTTATCTTTTTCTTTGATTTGAATCTGTCAGAAACAAGATTTCATATCAAATTTTGAGAAGATAACATCTTTAAGTAATCTGTTTAATAAATCTTTCTTTTGAGTTAATGGATATCGAGTCCATCGAAGAGCTTTATTGAGAGATTTATAATTAATAATGAGTTTAAGAATGTCTCGTTTAATTTTTGTAGAATTATTGACATAGAAAGCTGAACAACTCCAACGAGATTTACTTAGACGGATTTATCCTTTTCAAGTAAATCATTGATTTCTTTGATACAATAATCAAGTAACTCCTTATTCATTTGAATATGACGAGGCTTGGTAGGAATCATTGATTCATGAAATTCTGTTTCATACAGAAGTGAAACAATATGTTTCTTTTTATCCCAAAAGCATTAGAAATAGTGGAACATATTTCACTTTCAATTTGTTTTTGGCAAAAAATGAAATTTTCTCTTTTATTGAAGTGTTGTAATTACTCTTCAATGTTTGAAACTTAATTTTTTCTTTGAGAAATTGAATATGATTTTTCTTGAGTTTTATATTATGAATAATTTTTTAAATAGATGCTCGTCTTAAAGAATTGACTTCCTCATATGAAGGACGACTTGTAAATTTGAAAAACATTTTTTTTGTCCAAAAATTTTGGTTTCTAAACCTTTTGAACTTGTTTGAAAATGATAAATTTGAACAATGAAAGGATGCCAACTATAACTTCTTGGTCTAAGTCTTTGACTAAATAAAAATTATTTTTGAAACAAATGTTTAAGTTACAAACATGAGTTTTTGAAAGCTTGTATTGAATATTGAGATTTTTGTTTTTACCGTTAGCACCATAAAGTCGCTCGGTAGTTTTCTCAAAATACTTTCTAGGGGTAAGATCTTCCCTAATACAATTTTGTTCGGTTCCAGATTCAATCAAAAGTCTGGACGTAAATTTGAAATCTTTGTGGACCACAATGATCATATTACAATACCATTTTTGAAACTGAATGCGATTAATAACCTTAATTTTTTCTTCTTTCGTTTGAGAATTTTCATGAGGAATAGAATAAGATGTATCTTCTGAAGAGGTTTCTTCTTCAGAGGATGAAGAGGAATCATTATGTTTAGAAGTATTTTCTTGTTCCAATGTTTTGGTTTTTAAGAGAACAACTTCCATATGAACATCTTTCATTGAAGCTCAAGAATTGAAATTTGAGATTTCATTTCATTGATTTATGAACGTAATTTAGAACTAGAAGATTTTGAAGATGATATGATATTAAACATATTTAACATATCTTTCATTTTAAACAGTGTAACCGAAGATTTGGATGGTAAAAGGACAGGGAACTTCTTCTATAATTGAGGATCTTCGATCTTCTTGATTATATCTCAAATAAGTTCTTATTGTTTAAGAACATTTATGGTTTTACAACCACAAATCTTATGACCTTGACTTGAAGTGGAAAAGGATTTCGAACTAGTTTCAACATCCGAGTCTTCTTGATGTTGATAAACTTGTTCAAACTCTGAATCATATAATTCTTCACCAGAACTCGAATTATGTAAATTAAGAAGTTCAAGTTTAATATTTTCATCAATTTGAAGATTACTAATCTTTCCCTTGGGCATTTATTTGAATAATGACTTGTTTAATTACATTTCCAATAGGTAATGTTTGAAGTTATAGGTATTTGCTTTCTAAAAGATTTTCTTTTTTGAATATCTGGGTTTTGAATTTTTAGGAGGATAGTTTTGAAAATATTTTTGAAAGGTTTTTTGTTTATATAAAAAATCTTTTTTCTCAAATAAGAAATTAAACGTTCTTTTTTAATCTTGAGGAAAGAGGAATGATTTTCTCAAAATCATATTGATCACAGAATGATCCGAGTTCTTTGCGACTTTTAGATCTCTCTGATTTCAATTTTGCTTTGAGCCTAAGATGATTGCACAATGCTAATCCTTCTTAATTGACGAAGTTTATAATTTCACCATAAGCAAGGAGAGCATAAGGAATAGCATCATCATATTGAAGTTTAATAGAATTTCGCACTTTTTCTGTGAAAAGTTTAGAAAGTCCAGATATAAATATATTTTTTTTCCAAAATGATTGATTGCAGTCTTCACGATATAAAACCCTGGTAAGGAATATATTCTTATACCAACGAAAATCATAATGATTTGGACAAGTGAGATTTAATAGAATATCAAAAGTTTTATCTTGAAGAAGAGTAGGAGTTCCAATAAAATATTTGAGAACAGAAAAACGAGTGTACTGAAACTATCGTTCTGATGTTGTTCGTTAGTAGCTTGAGTAATCTTGTTACGGTCTTCTTCATTAAGCTAGTTATTCCACCAGCTTTTATGTTGCCCGATGAAACTACACACTAAATTACCGAAGGCGATAACACGAATAATTTCTCGACACGTATAAGTTGTGTAACATACAACCATATTTTCGAGTAATTGAAGAATTTGATATTCTATCATTCGACGATTTCATTGCCTGAATAGGAAACTTGAGGTTTCTTCTTTTCCTCATATAACATATCAGGATAAGAAGGACAAGAATAAAAATTTGAAAGTTTTGAATTTTGACCTTTCAATTTATTGATTTGAAAAAGCTCATTCTCAATAAATTAAACTTTTAATTCTTCTAAAGTATCAATGGTATTGATATTCTTAGAAGTTCCTAATTTGGAAATTTGAAAAGTAAGTTCTTGTAAAATACTTGATTCAGAATATAAAGATTCATTTTTTAATTTTGGAGTAAGTTTAGAACCAATAGGTTTAAAAATAGTATCTAAAGGTCTTTTCTCTTCTTTTTAGATGAAGAGGCTTCAGACTCAAAATTGGCTTCAATTCTAGTTAATTGAGAACAAACAGATTGAAGAACAATATTAGTATAATTGTTCTAAAATTGAATATTTTTGATATCCTTTGTTGTAGTCCTAGATTCTTCTAGTCTATCATCAGGATTTTGTTTGAGAGGAGATGCAATAATTTCTTTGCTTCCATGACTATATGAACCTAGTTATTTATATGAATATCAACAATATAGGGTTCATAATTCAAGAAGATTTCTCTTTCAACTGTACCTACCACCTCAAAAATTATTTCTACCAACATTACCATCAATCAAAACCAATAATGGAGAAACTTTAAAAAAACTTTAATAAAGAAGATTCAATTTCAATCAACTTTATTAAAACAGTTTTATAAAAGTTGAAACATTATTTCAAAAGATGCTGACACAAGATGGTGGCAAACATCATTGTCTTTCAAAACTATTCAAGATTTCGTCAATACAATTTTGAGAAAATTTCAAGTCTGAAGACCAAGACTCCAGACTCTTTCAAGTGGTTTTTTCAGAAGAAAAAATTTTCTAGAAAATTTTGTATTCCTTGTAATCTTAATTTTCTCTATTTCAAAACACTATTTTCAAATCTTTGTAATTTTATCTTTTCATCAATAAAATTATATTTTGAATTTCAATTCTATTTTTACACCTATTTATCACCTAGGCCATTTTTGGAGTAAGAGCATTGAGAATAGCTCCATCATTGAGATTGATAGTAAAATTAGGACAACAATTTGAATATCAATGACCGCTTTCAAGATTTGATTCTAAAACAGGTAATAATGAATTTTCAAATTTGAAAAATCTCCTATCTCTAAGGGTTATTAAGAGAATGGGAATGTCTAGACCAAGTCTAAACAAATGTTTGATTGCAATTTGTATAAGTCCCACATGAGAATTTTTATTTATACTTGATTTTCGGACTTGAAATCTTCTCAAAATTGTATTGAAAGAATCTTGAACAGTGTTGAAGGACAATGATGTTTGCCACATGTCTTCTGTCAGCGTCTTTTGAAATAATGTTTCAACTTTTATAAAGCTACTTTGATAAAGTCGATTGAAATGAAATCTTCTTTATTAAAGTTCCTTTAAAGTTTATTCATTATCGGTCTTGATCGATGGTAATGTTGGCAAAAATAATTTTTGAGGTGGTAGGCACAGTTGAAAGAGAAATATTCTTGAATTATGAACCCCGTATTGTCGATATTCATCTAAGTAACTAGATTCATATAGTTATTTTGAATATCTTTTATCTTCTTATGCAATTAGTTCGATAATATCAACCCCACAGCAGTCATCTTCATTACTTTGGGCATTGTCTGTTTCAAAACCTATTGGAGAAGAACTGTTTTTGTAACATCCCAAATTTTTATTACTAGTTGTTAGATTTAAATTTAGGACTTAAGTGCATTGTTATTAAAGTTTAATGACTTTATTGGTAATTGACTTAGTCTAATGACCTTATTGATTATTGACCAATAGTTTGAGGATCTAAGTGGAAAGTTATTTTGGAAGTTAAATTAAATTATGCTTGAAATATATGTAAGTATGCTAATTAGTCTTGATTAAGGATAATTCATTTACCACATGCATTAGTCACACCACATTTCAAGCCAATGTAATTGAATTGACCATGCAAATCAAGGAAATTTATTTGACCACGTGCATCATTTACACCAAGTTTTTAGCAAATTTAATTGATTTGACCACATGATTAAATGTATTAATTTGATTATTTTAATGACAATACACCATTTATGCATTTACCATTCCTAATATCTAGTCATTTCCTTTCACTCTTTCTACACATGGTCAAAAATTTACTCTATAAATAGGAGACAAACTTGACACTAAACTATCCTTAACAATCATTCACACACTCTCCCTTTCCCTCTCTATCTCTATAACTTTGTCTCTCAACTTCTCATTCTCTCGTAATCGCACGTGAATAATCAACCCCCACACGCGGCTCAAGGATCTCTTTTCAACAATAACTCCTTTTATCATTTTGAATTGTCCAGTGAAGAGGTAAGTTGTACTTTATGTTTATGGTGGCTAATGTTTATGCATGTAATATTTCTACTGCTATGTTATGTTTTGGTCCATGTTACGTATGTTTTATTAAGATTGAACCGGAGTTTAGTAACGCTATGCATGAGGATTTAGCACCACCTAAGTTCGGTCTAATTTTCATGTCTCCCTATGTCTGGTTATCATCAGTTGAGAATCATATCCAGTGATATCTCTAAGACCGCTTTTAGAACTCGGTACGGACACTACGAGTTCTTAGCTATGCCATTTGGGCTAACTAATGCTCATGGAGTCTTTATGAATTTGATGAACCTCGTTTTCCACAAGTATCTAGATCAGTTTGTTATCTTGTTCATCGATGATATCCTGATCTACTCAAGAAGTAATGAGGAGCATGAAAAGCATTTAAGGATTGTGTTGGATGTTTTGAAAAAGGAGAAACTCTATGCCAAGTTCAAAAAATGTGAGTTTTGGCTAGAGCAAGTAGCATTCCTTGGACATATTGTCACGGCTCGAGGGATAGAGGTGGATCCTAGTAAAGTGGAGGCAGTGTTGAATTGGTCAAGGCCAACCAATGTAGGAGAAGTTCGTAGTTTCTTAGGCTTAGTAGGATGCTATCGGAGGTTCTTTGAAGGATTCTCCAAAATATCAGGACCTCTGACACAATTAACACGCAAAGGTGTAAAGTTTGAGTGGACAGAGACGTGTGAACGGAGCTTTGAGGAATTAAAACAGAAGTTGGTGAACGCCCCAGTATTAACCATACCCAATGGGTCAGGTGGTTTTGTGATCTATAGTGATGCTTCGAAACAAGGTTTGGGATGTGTCTTAATGCAACACGGCAAAGTGGTTGCCTATGCATCAAGACAATTAAAGCTACATGAACAAAACTACCCCACGCACGACCTAGAACTTGTCGCGGTGGTCCATGCATTAAAGATTTGGAGGCATTATCTTTACGGACGTAAATGTGACATTTATACGGACCACAAAAGCCTCAAGTACATCTTCACCCAGAAAGAGTTGAATATGAGATAGAGAAGGTGGCTTGAGTTAGTAAAGGATTACGATTGTGAAATTCATTATCACCCAGGCCAGGCGAATGTGGTAGCGAATGCCTTGAGTCGGAAAACGGCAAAGTCAATTAGCTATGTTGACTATGCAGGAACCACTATGGAGAGAATTTGAGAGATTGAATCTCGAAGTTGTCACCACTCAGCCAGGTGTGGTCGTTCAAGTAGCAGCTATCTCTATCCGACCCACACTCCGTGACAGAATTAAAAGACATCAAAAGGGTGACCAATCGTTTGAGTATATCAAGTCTGAGATTAACTCAGAAAAGAGGAAAGGCTTCACTGTTGCTGAAGATAAATCATTATATTATCAAGGACGGATGTGTGTACCGAATTTCGAGGAGTTGAAAAGAGAGATTCTAGAGGAAGCTCACTCATCTCCTTATTCAATACACCCAAGAGGTACAAAGATGTATACAGATTTGAAGACAGTATTTTGGTGGGAAGGCATGAAGAGGGATATAGCTGAATATGTCAAGAAATGTTTGGTATGTCAACAAGTGAAGGCCGATCACCAACGACCATTAGGGTTACTTGAACTATTGGAAGTCCCAGAGTGGAAGTGGGAGCATGTAACTATGGACTTCGTGATTGGCTTTCCAAGGTCATCAAGAGGTCACGATACTATTTAGGTCATAGTGGATCGACTCACCAAATCGGCTCATTTCTTGCCGGTTCGGATGACGTTTACTACGGACCAGTTCATGCAGTTATATGTGAATGAAATAGTAAGGTTACATGTTGTACCTATTTCTATTGTATCAGATAGAGATCCAAGGTTCACATCGAACTTTTGGAAAAGTCTATACAGAGCTATGGGAACTAAACTAAAGTGTAGTACGGCATTCCATCCTCAGACTGATGGGCAGTCTGAGCGGACAATTCAAACATTGGAGGACATGCTTCGAACATGTATACTTGAGTTTGGAGGACAATGGGAGAAGCATTTACCATTAGTTGAGTTCTCTTACAACAATAGTTACCACACTTCAATTGACATGGCACCATACAAGGCATTGTATGGGAGAAAGTGTAGATTACCAGTTCATTGGGATGAAGTCGGTGAGCGAAAGATTTTGGGGCCAGAGATTATTAAACAGACGGTTCATGCAATTGAGAAAATTTGCGCTAGCATGAAAATCGCCTTGGATAGACAAAAGAGTTATGCAGATAGAAAAAGAAAAGGTATGGAATTTTCAGTTGGTGATAAAGTATTTCTCAAAGTGGCACCAATAGTTTGAGGACCTAAGTGGAAAGTTATTTTAGAAGTTAAATTAAATTATGCTTAAAATATATGTAAGTATGCTAATTAGTCTTGATTAAGGATGATTCATTTACCACATGCATTATTCACACCACATTTCAAGCCAATGTAATTGAATAGATCATGCAAATCAAGGAAATTTATTTGACCACATGCATCATTTACACCAAGTTTTTAGCAAATTTAATTGATTTGACCACATGATTAAAGGTATTAATTTGATTATTTTAATAACAATACACCATTTATGCATTTACCATTCCTAATATCTAGTCATTTCCTTTCACTCTTTCTACACATGGTCAAAAATTTACTCTATAAATTGGAGACAAACTTGACACTAAACTAC
>CAIGRB010014544.1:42876-58189 GCA_903798255.1 Fraxinus quadrangulata
GCCTATGGTGGCAAAAGATTCAATAATAAAATTTTTACGTTGTCAAACTATTATTATTTCATTTAATTCTTCGTTTCAAGTAATGTATTCAACTCATTACATTATTGAATTTTTGTAAGTGCTTAAATAATTTATATAATTGTGTTGCATATCTTTTAAATTTGCTTTAGTTTATGATTTAATGACACTTGAATCGTTAAGGATTCGGGTCGTTAATATCTTTTAAATTTGTTTTAGTTTATGATTTAATGACACTCGAATCGTTAAGGATTCGGGTCGTCACAGTTTTGAATTGATTTGGATTTCTTGGAAGTTGACTTAGATAGAGAAACAATTTTCTGAGGTATAATTGCTAACTCTTCTGGTGTTTTTCATTGATGAAACATTGATAAGAGTCTTGATTTTTCTGCAAGGAAATTGGCATGATTTTCTTGATCCTTTTTAGAGACCTTTGTGATACCAATATTTTTTTGCTCTTGAATCCAAGAATCGACATCCTTGGACTGTAATTAGTTTCATGAAATTTTGACCAACATTTTACTTTGAATCTCCAAATTATACATTATACTTGGAATCTGGTCTTTGAAGAACATTGAAGTCTCAACAAAATATCCATGAGACTTTAAGATTGAAGGCAAACTAAAATAAAAGACTTTCTTAAGGGTTTAAAAATTGTTTAGCCTTAGATTTGAAATGTTTGAATCCTTGATGAGTAAGATTGGGTAAAACGTTTTCATCAAGTCCAAAATATTTGAACCGAGTTTGAAACCCTTTTAGAAAATTTGAATGGCATGCCTAGTTGAAAAGTATAAACCAGGAATAAGTTACTGGTCTAAAGTAAAAAACATGATACCAAGCATCATTGTAATCAAAATAATTGAAATGGGATTAGTATGTTTCATTCTTAGATAAATGCATTTGTTTTTCATCCCGTGAGTTATGTCCTCACTCTTCATACGACAAAACACTTTTGATACTTATTTTTGAAAAATCAATGAGATTGGATTTTTGAGGGTTTGAAGTATGAGTGATGATAGTCGATATTGTTTTAGTAAGGATGACTTTGTAAAAAGCTCTTGATTTTTTTATGTTTATGGGCAAAAATTGAAAATGAAGAAGTAAATCTTAATGACATTCATTCATAGATGAATATCTGTATACCCATGAAGTTTCCATTTCGGAAACAGGCAATTGAATAGGTTTTGTAAAATAGTGAAAAGACTTTGAGGGATTGATTTATGGTTATTTGCCAGAATCATGTTGAATAGCTTTTGTTGAAATTAGAAGGACTTGGTAGATAAAAAAAGTCCTTATTTTGTGTAGAAATTTTCCAAGTTTTTGGAAAGTAGAGGATAAAGTTTTTGAAGGGAAGATTGTTTTTTGAGAAGTGGAAGAATTTTGTTATTCCTTCTTGGATCCTTGAATGTTTGATAATAGAGTAATTAAAGTTTTCTTTTTATTCTTCTTTGAAAATGGAAGATGCTATTGAAACTCTCACTCTCACTCAAGAGGTTTTTTCTATATAAACTCTCTTACTAGAAAATCTGCAAGAACATTTGATTTTTCTTTGTATATATAGGATTTCAAAATCAAAACAGGACAAAATAGCCTGCAATTTTACAAATATTTGTTTTGAAACAAGATTTTTAACATCTTTTTGTAAAACGTCTTTCGAGGCTTTACAATCGATTTTTAAAATAAATTTTTTATTGATTAAATCATATTGAAATTTTGAAATACATAGAACTATTGATAAACTTTCATTTTTGATTGTTGAGTAATTTTTTGAGAACCGATCCATACTCCTGAAGGAATCTCACCAGTTGTTCTTGACTAGACTCTTTTGGAATCTGCTTTCGTACCCCCACCATACCCCATGTAGGATGCATCAGTCTTGACAATAATGAGGGCCAAAGGGTCAAGAATAGATAGACATAGAATAATTTTGATTGCAGCTTTAACCTTCTGAATAGCTAAAGTATACTCTGGACCCCTAGGTAATGGATGCTTTTGCGGCCTTTTAAAAAGAGGAGAACAAAGTAACAGTATATTTTTGACAAAATCAGATACATAATTGACACAGCCTAAAAAGCACTGCAAACTTGTTTTATCTAAAATTTTATCAGGAAATTTATCCATGAATTCTAGGCTTCTTTAAATAGAAGTAAGTGTTCCTAGATGAATGTAATGTCCTAAGAACCTTATGCGAGTTTGACAGAGAATGACTTTCTTATCTAAAATAGCTAATCCATTATTTTCGATAATATGTATGAATGTATTATGATGCTTGAAATGTTGTTCTAAACTTTCAGAACAAATTAAAATATCATCAATGTAAACAATAATAAAAGTTTGATATGGATTGAAAATATCATTCGTAATTTTTTAGACCAAATGGCATGACATTCCAATATGACTGGGCAAATGAAACATTGAAAACAATTTTGTATTTATCTTCTTCTTTGATTTGAATCTGCCAGAAACCAGATTTCATATCAAATTTGGAGAAGATAACAACATTGAGTAACTTGTGTAACAGATCTTTCTTTTGGGGTAATGGATATTGAATCAATGAAAGAGCTTTATTGAGAGATTTATAATTGATGACGAGTCTGGAAACACCTTGTTCAATTTCAACAAATTATTGACATAGAAGGTGGAGCAAGTCCATGGAGATTTACTTGGACGAATTAGTCATTTTCAAGTAAATCATTTTTTTCTTTGATATAATAATCAAATAATTCCTTGTTCATCTGAATAGGACATAATTTAGCAAGAATCATTGATTCACGAAACTCAGTATCATAAGGAAGAGAAACAATATGTTTGTTTCTACTCCAAAAAGTATTGAGAATAGTAGAGCATTTGTCATCTTCAATTTGTTTTTGAAAGAGTGAAACTCTTTCTTTTATTGAAGAATTTTGTAATTGTTCTTCAATTCTTTGAAATTTAATTTCTTTTTTGAGAAATTCGATGTGTTTTTATTGAAATTAATATTATTAATAATTTTTGAAATAGACGCTCGTTTTAAAGAATTAACATCCTTATAAGGAGGATTTGTGAATTTGAAAATATTTCTTGGCCTAAAATGTTGGTTATTAAACCTTTTGAATTTGCTTGAAAATGATAGATTTGAACAATAAAATGAGTACCAAGCATGACTTCTTGGTCTAAATATTTGGCTAAATAGAAGATATTTTTGAAACTAATATTGGAATTATAGACATTTGCTTTTGAAAGTTTGTATTGAATGTTAAGTTTTTTACCACTAGCTCCATAAAGATGCTCAGTAATTTTTTCAAAATATTTTGTAGGATTAATTCTTCTCTAATGTAATTTTGATCATTTCCAAAATCGATTAAAACTATGGAGGTGAGCTTGAATTTTTTATTGATTACAATGGTCATATTACAATACCATTTTTAAAGTTGAACACGATTGATAACAATAATTTTTTCTTCTTCCTTTTGAGAGGTTTCATGAGAAGTTTCTTCCTTTGAAGAGGAATCATGATTCTGAATGTTGTTCTATAGTTTTAGTTTTTAAGAAAACAACTTCCATTTGAACATTTTTCATTTAACGTTCTAGGATAGCAGTTTGTAGAAGAAGATCAAAGATATTCAAAATGACTATATGAACCTAGTTACTTGGATGAATATCGACAATACATGGTTCATAATTCAAGAAGATTTCTCTTTCAACTGTGCCTACCACCTCAAAAATTATTTCTGCCAGCATTACGATCAATCAAGACCAATAATGGAGAAACCTTAAAGGAACTTTAATAAAGTCGATTATAAAGAAGATTTCATTTCGATCGACTTTATTAAAGTAGCTTTATAAAAGTTGAAACATTATTTCAAAAAACGCTAACATAAGATATGTAACACCCCGAAAATTTAGAATAAAATTTTATTTGTTCTATATATTATATTTTATTATTTTGAAAGTTGAGGAACTAAAGTGAAGTATGTTTTAAATTCTTATGTTTTTGGGTCAAATATTTGGATTTTGATATAGCAACGAAAAGTATATCAATATGGTACTCGTTGGATAGCCCGTAATTAATCATGAAACGACTCGAGAAAAATTAATTCGGATAAGTTAGTCTCAAGATATTGAAGTTCAAAGAAAATTGTAATTTATGTATTTATTCATTTTTAAATCAAAGTAAATTGGGATGATGATAGCCACATGAATGGATGTAGGATTATAAATTTTTTTTTTTAGAATTATATTTAAATTCAAGTTGCCATCATCACTTTTTTGTTGTCATATATTTTATGTACTCATGTCATATTATGATTTGTTTACTATAAATTAAAATTCTTATCAAATTGGATAGACACGATTTTTCATCACAATTATACTATAACTCAACTACTTTTTTTTTAACTATAAATAGTGTGCCAAAGTCCCACAATTCACTACCACAGAATTTTACACAGCAGTTTTCATATGAAGTAACTGTAAATTCTAAGTATATTTTTTTCAAAGCCTCGTTTGATCAATCAAGGTAAAATACTTTTGTGCAAGTTGTTAGTTTCTTTATGCTTTTATATTCAGTAATATATGCATAAATTATCAGTGGACCTTCGGGTTCTTTATTAAAAGATATGAGATCTTACGGGAATCTAAGATGACCTAAGATGGGTGTGGCCTGGTCACCGATATACTCCATAAGAGAAGAGTGGTATGAAGTGTTTATTTTATTACTTATAATTGTGTATGAAAATTGCATGTATCTTACTGCGTATTTTTTTTTAATACTTACTCTTACAAAAGTTTACAGGTTAGTTCAGGTCGATTGGAACAGTGGCGAGATGGTGAATGCGACTGCAAAGAGGAATCAAAGAGATAAAATAATAAGTCTATTTTTTTAATTTTAAATTATTAGTCAGTTATTTGTTCCAAAACAGTTATTTAGTTTGTGGTTATGTTTTTATGTTTGAAATTATGGATATTCCAGTTATTTTTATTTAAAGGAATTTTTTTTTTTATCGTTCCACAAAGAAATTAAATTTTTGGTAACACTCTAATGTTTGTGAAATTTTGGGGCGTTACAAGATAGGTGGCGAACATCATTGTCCTTTAACACTCTTCAAGATTCCTCCAATACAATTCTGAGAAGATTTAAAATCCGGAGATCAAGTATAAATAAAGATCAAGACTCTCTCAAGTGGTTTTTCACTCTTCGAGAAAATTTTGAATTCCTTGTAATCTTACTTTTCTCTTTATAAGCCAATTATCGAGACTTTTTGGTATTTATATTTACATCTTAATATGTAGTTTTCTTTTTTATCGCCAATAAACTATAAATTCTTTTTAATCATTGAACTAGTGATGATAAAACACTGCCAAATCATGCCATATTTAAATGATCCAATTTTGTTTTAAATAGATCCTTCAAATTTTCTCCACTCAAGCTTAAACAAACTATTAACCAGTTAAAAGACCATCCCTTAATGATCCAATTCATTTCCAGACATCCCCTTGTAAATGATAGTATTGTAATATTAGCTTATCATTATATTCAAATATATGAATGAGCCAAATGATTTAGACATTCTTCAAAGATAATCACTAATATAAATATAAGACGGATTGATTATGAAAGATTAATTTCAAAGACAACAGCCATAATGGAGAGACAAAACAATGATTTTAGACTTGTGGCACAGTGGAATAATTGAGTTATATTCTATTCTGAGAATCTTGCCACGAAAGTCAAGAAAAAAAAATTTTCTTTTTTGTTTTTTTTTTNGGTGTGGCCTGGTCACCGATATACTCCATAAGAGAAGAGTGGTATGAAATGTTTATTTTATTACTTATAATTGTGTATGAAAATTGCATGTATCTTACTGCGTATTTTTTTTTAATACTTACTCTTACAAAAGTTTACAGGTTAGTTCAGGTCGATTGGAACAGTGGCGAGATGGTGAATGCGACTGCAAAGAGGAATCAAAGAGATAAAATAATAAGTCTTTTTTTTTAATTTTAAATTATTAGTCAGTTATTTGTTCCAAATCAGTTATTTAGTTTGTGGTTATGTTTTTATGTTTGAAATTATGGATATTCCAGTTATTTTTATTTAAAGGAATTTTTTTTTTTATCGTTCCACAAAGAAATTAAATTTTTGGTAACACTCTAATGTTTGTGAAATTTTGGGGCGTTACAAGATAGGTGGCGAACATCATTGTCCTTTAACACTCTTCAAGATTCCTCCAATACAATTCTGAGAAGATTTAAAATCCGGAGATCAAGTATAAATAAAGATCAAGACTCTCTCAAGTGGTTTTTCACTCTTCGAGAAAATTTTGAATTCCTTGTAATCTTACTTTTCTCTTTATAAGCCAATTATCGAGACTTTTTGGTATTTATATTTACATCTTAATATGTAGTTTTCTTTTTTATCGCCAATAAACTATAAATTCTTTTTAATCATTGAACTAGTGATGATAAAACACTGCCAAATCATGCCATATTTAAATGATCCAATTTTGTTTTAAATAGATCCTTCAAATTTTCTCCACTCAAGCTTAAACAAACTATTAACCAGTTAAAAGACCATCCCTTAATGATCCAATTCATTTCCAGACATCCCCTTGTAAATGATAGTATTGTAATATTAGCTTATCATTATATTCAAATATATGAATGAGCCAAATGATTTAGACATTCTTCAAAGATAATCACTAATATAAATATAAGACGGATTGATTATGAAAGATTAATTTCAAAGACAACAGCCATAATGGAGAGACAAAACAATGATTTTAGACTTGTGGCACAGTGGAATAATTGAGTTATATTCTATTCTGAGAATCTTGCCACGAAAGTCAAGAAAAAAAAATTTTCTTTTTTGTTTTTTTTTTCCTTTGAGCGGCCGACTGCTGACAATTAATTTTATCAAGTTTTTGAGTTTTGTCCATTGGTCCGCTATGGGATGAAAATCAAGAATTTGCGGCGCGGGTTGGTGAGTAGCAGCTACACGGTACTGCAGCGCCCATTTCTGCACCTGTCTTGTTGTTCGATATTTTTTTGTGAAGAAAAGAAAAATGAAAGTAAAATATAAACGGACAATCAATTTCAAATATTTGAACTTAAAATCTCTTTGGAATTACTAATTTTCCAAAATAAATTAATTGAAGCAATATAAGACCAAAGAAACATTTCTTCTCTAAATAATTTATTTAAAATATTAGAAAAGTTGTGTGTACGTAATTCATGCGAGTATTGACCGGCCCAAAAGAAGGTCATTATTTAGCCGAATTATTTGCACACATGTGGTGATAAATATATGGCAATTATAAAGGTTTTTTTTAATGTAAACTTTGAGTTGGTCCAAAGATAGATTTAATGTTTGATATGATTTATTGTCAATATTTGATTACTACACCAAGAGTGTCACTTACAAGTTGATATTTCTGTATAATGACTAAATGTGAATATTGTGCCCAGTCTCTTGTGATGGGTCCATCATTATTTGAATTTATTGATTACTCAATATGGATTTCCATGTGAACATGTTAATTATGTTTAAGTTCTCTATTCAGTTAATTCATCAACTTCTACAATATTTGCCAACATCAATTCAATTACTTCACTTGAACCAAAGATTAAGGTTGGAAAGCGAATGTTTGTATCGTTCATGATGGCATGGATCTAGACTTTGCATTAAAGACTGAATAACCCACTACTCTTACAGATAAGAGTTCTGCTAATAAAAATGGAGGCGGATAAGTGGGATCGTTCAAACCCCATAAGTCTTATGATCATAAAGCATGGAATTCCAACAACATTCAGGGACGCTGTATCCGACGAGGTAACTATTGTCAATGATTTTTTTAAAGAAATTGAAAAATGTTTTGCAAATGGCGATAAGGCTGAAACTAGTACGCTTATGGTAAACTTGATTTCACTAAAATATAAGGTTAAAGAAAATATAAGGAAGTACATTATGGATGCCTCATTTTACTTCAAAACTAAATACATTAAAGTTTGAGTTATCTGAAGACTTGCTCTTACATTTGATTTTGATTTCTTTTCCTGGACAATTTAGTTAATTTAAGGTCAGTTACACCTATCAAAAGGGATAAGTCGACTCTTAATGAGCTTATTTCATATTGCTTAATTCCGTTTTTAATTAGGTTTTATGGGTTCCATATAAATAGGACTCATTCAATTCATTATTAAAAAAATATAAAATTTGAGATAAATTATTGCGGGACATATTGCTTTTTTCTCATTCTTCATTGAATTAATTTCGAACTTATCAATAATTAAATTCTAGTGTGGTTCAACAATTTAAGCAAGGTTCATAAGTTTTATGATCACGGGGTCAAGATATTGTTGGTTGTCTTGATTCTTTGATTCAATAATTTATTGGATCGAGTTTTTCAAATATTGATTCTTAACTTTTTTGGGTTTGATCTAATCAGTCATGGGTTTCGTAGCTTCAATTGCTACGTGAGTTTGCATATGTTGGTATAAGAGTTTGGTTCCAAACATCAAAGTTATATCATTTAATTCCTAGTTTTTTTGTTTTTTGAGTTTTCATCTTCATTCTCGTGTTCTTCATCTTTTGAGTCATTCAATCCAATTAAAATACAAAAAAATTCAAAAGTTGTTTGTGCGCTAAATTAGTACCCAGATCAATTCATTTTCGATTTTTTGGGCTCTTTGTTGAATTCTTGTGCACTCAGTTAAAAAAAATGTCCAGTCCAAATTCAAGAAACAATTTCTTGAATTTGCCCTTGACCTTTCCATTCAAAGTTCAAATTCCTAATTCTTGAATCATTCTAGATCACTTTCCTTACACAATTCGTTATTGGAACTCTACAAGGGTTGAAATTTTGGTTGAGAACAAATTAATTCTTTGAAGCACTTGCAAGGAAGCATTAAGTGAAAAAAGGTAGAGTGGTGAGACTAATAGAGAGAAAATACCAAATTGAGTGATAATGAGTGTACCCACGTGAGCTAAATATTATTCTAGATTTAGGATGTCTGATAGAGATGATTCTACTTCAAGTGAGAAGAATAGTCAAGTAATCATGACGGAGGAGATGATACGACGATTTGAAGGGGTTGTTTGGTGATATGGGAGATAGAATGGATAGGCATGAGGCGTGGATGCTAATTTGCATAGGGAGCAACCTAGAGAAGTTCCTAACACAAGGAGACAAGGTGGCGGGATCGTAGAGTGAATATTAGTGGTGAAAATGAAGCGGGTACTGGGATTGATGATGATGCATTGGTGGAGGCTGAAATAAGAAGGATGAGAAATAGAGGAGATAGGCATGAGATGAGGGCTAGAGATCACGTTGGAGATGGAGTTGATAGAAATATATGTAATATTAAAATGATAATTCCTTCATTCAAAGGAAGAAGCGATCCGGATGTATATTTGAAGTGAGAGAAAAAGATAGAGCTTGTATTTGATTGCCATAACTACTTGGATGAGAAAAAGGTAAAACTTGCTATCGTTAAGTTTACTGATTATTCCATCATTTGGTAGGATCAAATAGCAACATCTAGGAGGACGAATCATGAGAGGCCTATTGAAACATGGAGAGAATTGAAGGCTATCATGAGGAAGATGTTCGTTTCTAATCATTACTATAAGGATCTTTATAAAAAATTACAAAGCATTTATCAAGGATCTAGGAGTATGGAGGATTATCACAATAAGATGGAGATTGCCATTATTAGAGCGAATGTTGAGGAGGATTAGAAGGCTAACATGGCCCAATTTTTGAATAGTTTGAATAGGAAAATAGCTAATGTGGTAGAACTACGACATTATGTAGAGTTGGAGGACATACTACATGTAGCTATGAAGGTGGAGAAGTAGTTGAAGAGGAAGCAAGCAACTAGATAGATAGAGACCTATCGAGCTTTAACTCTTCTTGGAAATCAAGGTGATAGGACTATTTCAAAATGTAGAACTGAGCTATCAAAGGGAAGAGACAATGTTGCTAGCAAAGCTACACCCAAGGCAAATTTCGAACCCACTCAGAATCGGGATATCAAATGCTTTAGGTGCTTGAAATCAGGACACATTGCTTCTCAATGTCAAAACAAAAGGGCGATGATCTTGTAAGACAATGGAGAAGTGGTAAGTGATAGTGAGGGTGAATATGATGACATGCCAAAATTGGAAAATGCTAGTGAAGGTAAGAAAGTGGAGTATGCAGTGGGAGAGTTGTTGGTTCCACAACAAGTTCTTAGTGCTCAAATCGAAGTGGATGACTTGGAGCAACGAAGGGAGAACATATTTCATACGAGATGCCACATCAACAACAAGGTGTGTAGTATAATTATTAAAGGTGGGTAGTTGTATCAATGTGGCTAGCACGACACTTGTTGAGAAATTGAGACTAACTATGCTAAAACATCCTAGGCCTTACAAATTGCAATGGTTGAATGAATGTAGAGAGTTTAAGGTGAATATAAGTTTCTCAATTGTGAGGTATCAAGATGAAGTGATGTGTGATGTAGTTCATATGCATGCCGGACATATTTTGTTGGAAAGGTCCTGGCAATATGATAGGAAGGTGATGCATGATGGGTACAAAATAGGTACAACTTTACTAAAGATGGGAAATCTATTATTCTTGTGCCGTTAACACCAGCACAAGTTTATGAAGATCAAC
This sequence comes from Fraxinus quadrangulata, assembly GCA_903798255.1. Taxonomy (NCBI): domain Eukaryota; kingdom Viridiplantae; phylum Streptophyta; class Magnoliopsida; order Lamiales; family Oleaceae; genus Fraxinus; species Fraxinus quadrangulata. Next base: position 53,532 of record CAIGRB010014544.1, read on the forward strand.
TTGAATATAAAAGTGAGGAAGAAAAAAGAATGAGAGAAAGGAGAGTGAAATTGATCTTTCACAACAAGAAAGTAAGAGAAAAAAAAGTGAGGTGGCTAATTGTGAGGAAAAAAAAAGTAGAGCCAGAAAAGAGTAAAGAAAAAAAGTTATAAGAGGAGAGAAAAGTCAAAAGTGGGTTTCTTTACAAAATGAAGTGAGTTGAAGAGGACAGTAGTTGAGAACCGATCTATGATCTTGTTGGTTTATAAGGAATCATTCCTCAACTTTGAGGAATCTAAAATACCTCTTCTTAGTTTAGCTACTTCTTTGTTGCAGGAATTTAAAGACTTGTTTTCGGAGGACATGCCTAGTGGGCTACCACTTATTCGAGACATTGAGCATCAAATTGACTTTGTATCTAGAGTGTCATTCCAAACATGCTGGCTTATCGGAGTAATCCCGATGAGACCAAGGAACTTCAAAGGCAAGTGGAAGAATTGATGAGCAAATGTTATGTGAAGGAAAGTATGAGTCCATGTGTACCAATGCTAATGTTATGTGAAGGAAAGTATGAGTCCATGTGTACCAATTCTACTTATACCGAAAAAAGACATGACTTGGAGGATATGTATAGACTGTCGGGCGATCAACAACATAATGGTAAAATATCATTACCCTATACCGAGGTTAGATGATATGTTAGTTGCATTACATGGATCATGTATGTTTAGTAAAATATATCTTAAAAGTAGATATCATCAAATTAGGATGAGAGAGAATGATGAGTAGAAAACTACTTTTAAGACTAAGTTTGGGTTATATGAGTCGTTAGTCATGCCATTTGGACTTACTAATGTACCTAACACGTTTATGAGATTAACGAACCATGTCTTGCGTCATATATAGGTAAATTCATAGTAATTTACTTCAATGATATCTTGGTTTATAGTAAGGATTTAGATAAGCATATAAGATATTTAAGATGTGTGCTTGTGGTCTTAAGATAAGAACAATTTTATACTAATTTTAAAAAGTGAACATTTTGCATGGAAAAAGTTATTTTTCTTGGTTATGTTATTAATGCAAAGGGAAGTGAAGTAGATGTGGAGAAAATCAAAGCTATCAAGGAGGGGCCAACGCCTAAAAGTATAACTGAGGTAAGAAGTTTTCATAGTCTAGCTAGCATTTATAAGTGTTTTGTTAAAGATTTTAGTACACTTGTTACACTATTCATGGAGATTGTAAAGAAAAGTGTAGAGTTTCATTGGGGCATTGCACAAGAATGTGTTTTTAATACTATTAAGGATAGGTTGTGAACTGCACGGGTTTTATCGCTACCTAACTTTAATAATACTTTTGAGATTGAATGTGATACCTCATGAATAGGTATTGAAGCTGTCTTAATGTAGGAACGAAGGTCAATAACTTACTTTAGTGAAAAGTTAAGTGGAGCAGCTCTCAACTATCCTACATATGACAAATGGTTATATGCACTTGTTTGAGTTTTGGAGACGTAACAGTACTACCTATGGCCAAAGGAGTTTGTGATTTATACCGATCATGAGTCCTTGAAGATAAATTTCCCAGTTCCATTTGATTACAAGAGGCATGCAAGGTGGATGGAGTTTATCGAGACATTTCCATATGTTATCGATACAAACAAGGTAAAGAAAATGTGGTGGCAGATGCATTGTCAAAGAGGTATGCACTTCTTACTTCTTTGGTTGCTAAATTGCTAGGATTTGAATATGTTAAGGACATGTATTCTAATGACCCATACTTTTCTAATATATATGAATCATATGATAAAGGCTTTATAGATAGATTCTTTAGACATGATGGATATTTGTTTCGGGAGAATAAGTTATGTGTAACTAGGTGTTCAATGAGAGAGCTGTTAGTATGTGAAGCACATAGTGGAGTTTTAATGGGTCACTTTGGGATTAAGAAAACTTTAGATATGTTAAATGAACACTTCTATTGGCCTAAGATGAAGGTTGATGTTGATAGGGTTTATAGTAGATGCACCACTTGTAAATAGGCTAAATCTAAGGTTTTACCTCTTGTATACGCCATTATCCGTTCCTAGTGAGCCTTGGGTCGATGTGTTTGTAGGCTTTGTATTGGTTTTACCTAGGACTAAGAAATGAAGAGATTCCATATTTGTGGTGGTAGATCGATTTTGTAAGATGGCGTATTTCATTCCATGTCATAAAACTGATGATGCCACCAATATTGTAGATTTATTCTTTAAGGAAGTAGTGTGATTACATAGGATACCTAGATTATTGTATCGGATAGAGAGTTTAAGTTCCTTAGTAATTTTTGAAATCTTTTGTGGGATAAGTTAGGAACTAAGCTATTATTCTCTACAATTTGTCACCCACAAATGGATGGGCAAATTGAGGTTGTTAAAAGGACTATGATACAAATAATGCGCACTATAGTCAATAAGAACTTGAAGAGTTGGAGGATCGCTTGCCATTCATAGAATTTTTATATAATATGGCCATGCATTCTACTACTTCTTATACTCCATTTGAAATTGTTCATGGTTTTAATTCACTAATACATTTGGATTTAATTCCTTTACCTGCTGATGAGAGAGGTAGCTGATAAGTGTAGTTTCTACACTTATTCGAGGCTCTAAATCATGATATTTTATTATATTTTGAATAAATTTTTATCTAATTTATGTTATATTGTATTTTGTAGGTAAAACTTTATGTTTAATGAAGAATTGAAGAAAAGAATGCAAAATAGCGGAAAAATGGAAAAATTCATAGTACGAGGACTTGGATGCAAGCATGAAATTAATTGAGCCTCAATTTGGACTTCTAATTAGATATAAAATTTGACGACTTGAGATTAAATATATAGACAAAAAGAACATTGGGCTGAAAAGAGAGAAAAGAGGCCTGGCTGCCTTGTTTTATATATATATATATACACACACACACACACAACATACACACACACACACACACCTAGAAGCGCAGAGTAAGATGAGGAAGCCGACAGCTATTTGGAAAAGAAAGAGAGCAATTGCGACGCAAAGGAAGAGAAAAAAACAAAGGAGATAGAGAGGAAGAAAACATGTTGCCAGCTGTAATATATATATATACACACAGACTGAAGCAGAGAAAGTTAGGGAGAAATTGGATACACATTGGGAAGAAAAAAAACTGAAGCAGAGAAAGTTATTTTTTCATGTAAAATTTGATATATATTGAGCAAATAAATTAAGTTAACCATTGTATATGAATGAGTTGATATTATAATTGGATATGTTGAAATAGTGGACCATAGATGATAAACCCAAAATCACTAAATTTTACATCTTTGGACCAAATTTAGAATAGTTTGGGGGATTTCACTATTGTGGGAAGATATTGAGATAAATGGAGTTTCGTGTGTCAAAAAAAAAAAAAAACTAGTGTGGATTGTCTAAGGTCAATAGGATGAACTTGGGTGAAAATCTCAAGTTAGAGGTTGTTTCACTTGAATTGGTGTTTAATGAGGGACAGTGCACTAATCAAGACATAAAAATTTATTATTTTATTTGAAAATTTCTCTTTGTAGCCTTTATGACTCGAGTAATTATGCCTGCAAGGGTCTTTAAAACCTGGTATTCTATGGTCATCTGACTTGAGAGTTATCGACCGAAATCTTGTTACATGGGTCATTTAGAAAACTTAAGGGAGAGAATACTTCAAATAAAGAAAAAAATATAGAAAATTAGAAAAAGCAGGTGTATGAAACAAAAGAAGCACCAAATGCCTTGGTTATGTCCCAAACACTTATTTGGGAAAATTTGACTTTTGATAAGGGATTATTAGCCTAATTAAGTCCTAGAAATTGAAGTAATCAAACAATGGAGAATCCTTATTTATTGACATATTAAACTAGCAATAAGTGAGATTTATCTAAACTAGAGAGGTAAGGATGATATAAAATCCAACATTAGTTCACACACTTGAAAATAGGGAAAAAATAAGTTTGGGGGTGTATGAATCTTACGAGTGATGAAAGAATATATTTGACCAATGAGGGTTGGGAATTGAAACAACTTATAAATTCATAATGCTATGCTTAATTCTTCACACATACACACACACACGTCGATTTTACATTAGAAAAGTAGATTTTAATTTCTGTATTGTAATTTTGAAGCTATGATTAAATTTAATATTATAATTTCAATCCTGAAATAAAATAAGCTTAGCTAGCTAAATCCTTTTTCATTGCTTGATTGACTAGCCACCAATTAGGTAATTAGCATTGCATGTTTGTCTGTTTGTTAGATTTTAGTTTTGTTTGAGGACAAACAAATAGTCAAGTTTGGGGTGTGATAAGTGTAGTTTCTACCCTTATTCGAGGCTCTAAATCATGATATTTTATTATATTTTGAATAAAATTCTACCTAATTTATGTTATATTGTATTTTGTAGGTGAAATTTTATGTTTAATGAAGAATTGAAGAAAATAATGCAAAATAGCGAAAAATGGAAAAATTCATAGTACGAGGACTTGGAAGCAATCATTAAATTAATTGAACCTCAATAATTAGATACAAAATTTGGCGACTTGAGATTAAATATATAGACAAAGAGAACATTGTGTTGAAAAGAGAGAAAAGAGGCCCGACTGCCTTGGTATATTATATATATATATATATA
>CAIGRB010014556.1:6329-32397 GCA_903798255.1 Fraxinus quadrangulata
ACAGCGACACTGCATAAATATAACTAATGACATGTTCATTCGTATCTTCGATGGGCAGTTGGAGAGGGAAAGTCGGAATCGACAGTCGACAGCTTCAATTTGGACATGTAGATGTAGGTTTTTAATTTATCAAATGATTTGAGGTTAGTAGACATGTGCTTACCGAATGAACGTATGAAATTGAAAAAGAAACGATAAAAACTTAAAAATGCCTGAATCTTGGACTAACAATGAAATGAATAATTGAGTCAAAAAATTAAAACAAAAAATTGAATTTCGAAATTGGGTTGGACTGGGATAGCTAGGCATGAACTTGGATTGAGAGTTGAAGCATTAATCACTAAATTAGTTAATTTGCAATTTATTTGGGAAGAAAATTAAATAATTTAATTAATTCAATATAAAAAATTAAAGAAATTATTTAGATTCGATTCTTCGATTATTGATTTAGAATCGAGAGCCAAACTTATCGGTTCTCGATTCAAATACCCGTTCGGATATTTAACTAATGAAGAATCGCTAGATTCGGTTCAGTTCGATTAGAGAGTTTTGTTCAGTCCTAAATTTTAATTATAAAATGTATTAGAAAAATTGAGTACGAAGTAAAGTCCCAAGATCATTTTTTGAAAAAAATATTATTTTTAATAGTACATTTTTGAATAATGCATTATTAAAAAGTAAGTTCGTGTATAAAATATTTTATTACATAAATAATAAGCCTATGTTTGGTATACATTAAAATTTTTATTTTCATTCTTCTACTCATTTTCAACCACACATTCTTTAATAAAATGATATTTTTCATCACATCAATAACTTTTTTTTTTTTTTTCAACCATATATTTTTCATTAATTTACTATTTCAGAATACATTATTTCAAAATAATGTGACTTAAACACACCTTAAGCATATGATTAAGCCCTTGTTTGTTTCTCTTTTTTTTTTCATAAAAATGAAAAATATGATCATTATCTATCACATCAAGCCATCAATTTTAAATTTCTATCTCTTGTGTACGATTCAATAACCGTTATATTTTTTATTTTCATTTTATAATAATGTGTACAAACGAAACCTAGAAATAAAGTAGGAAAATGTGTTTTGAAACAGCCAACAACAAAAGTTAAAATTATGACGAGAACTTCTTTAACTTTGTCCAAATCAACTGAAGGCCGTCTTCGCAAGCTCGCACTACACTATATGCACTGAAATCATCTGTCTGCAAATGGCATCATCCACACTGACATCAACTCCACCACTCAAAATGGACGGCGTCGTTCCACGATTCGGCAAAAATAGTGTGGCTCAAACACACCCTAACGGAATTCTTGGACGAAAATCGTCCTTAGAGATGATTTGGCATAATTAATGGAAGGTTATAGCATCTGCAATGCTACGTGAATTACACACAAAAAAAAAAAAAATACCACTTAAACTAAAATATACAATGTCAACAAAAATTGATTTCAAATGCAGTATGTCTGACTACGTCTTGCTAATTCGACAAGAAAAAAGTAAATACCGTCATGAAAATGGACAAAATGTAGATTCTCTTATGGACGAAATGAGCCATAATAATTTAGTTTCTGTTTGATAGGGATTAAAATCATATTTTTAGTAAATTTTAATAAAAATTAATGAAATGTGTGGTTGAAATATTGTGAGACTTATGAAATAAACGACTTAATTGATTGTTGACTTTAATTTAAATTAAATTGTAAATTTTAATAATCAGGACTTAATATTTTTCTCTCTCCCATTTATTCTTGAGTTTTGTTACTTGTACATCGTGGTGTCAACCGGTGTACAGCTCCATCACAAATAAGGGAGTCCACACCCAATAAAAAATCATGGACCCCCCTCACAAAGGGGAGCTGTATATTCGGGTATCAATCCCAGTGTACAAGTAACAAAATTCTTTATTATTTTATACAATTATTATTAGACAAAATTTGATCTATAGATGAAATTCGTTGAAGATAAATTTTTTTATCTACCAAGTAGATAAAAAATCTTTCAATTTAGCTTTTGTATAGGTTCCATTATTCTACATTATGTGCTTGTTTGTCTCCCATATTGGGAGAAGAAATAAAGTTTTGAATAGTATTTTTTGGAGAATGTGTGATTAAAAAATAAAGTAATTTTATTGATTGTGTACAGAATAATTTATTGAGTGAATATGTAGTAGAGATTATTTACTATAGCAAACAATATTTGATAAAATGAATGACAAATAGGGGCTATAATGAAATGAATAGTAATTTTTTAGAGAATGTGTGGTTAGAAGATAATGAAAAGTTTTTAGGCCTACGCGTAATATTATTTTATTGAAAATGTATAATTGATAAAAAGAGAGATAAAAATAAATTTTAATTTAATGGGGTCAAATATAGCTAAAATAGTATGCAGATTAGAACCGAACCGAACTAAAAATTTTTGGTATTTAATAAATGAAACCGTCGAGTCCAAATATAATTATGGAACCGTTTGTGTTCGGTTCTGTTCGGTTTAGTTCGGTTCTGTACCATAATTATTTTTTTTAATATTTACAGCAACACTACATAAATATAACTAATGACATGTTTATTCGTATTTTCGATGGACAATTGGAGAGGGAAAGTCGGAATCGGCAGTCGACGGCTTCAATTTGGGCATGTAGATATAGGTTTTTAATTTATTAAATGATTTGGGGTTAGTAGACTTGTGCTTACCGAATGAACGTATGAAATCGAAAAAGAAAGGATAAAAACTTAAAAATGCCTGAATCTTGGACTAACAATGAAATGAATAATTGAGCCAAAAAATTAAAACAAAAAATTGAATTTCGAAATTGGGTTGGGGTTGGGATAACTAGGCATGAACTTGGATTGAGAGTTGAAGCATTAATCACTAAATTAGTTAATTTGCAATTTATTTGGGAAAAAAATGTAAATAATTTAACTAATTCAATATAAAAAATTAAAAAATTTATTTAAATTCGGTTCTTCGATTCTTGATTTAGAACCAGAGCCAAACTTATCGGTTCTCGATTCAAATATCCGTTCGGGTATTTAACTTATAAAGAATCGTTCGATTCGATTCAGTTCGATTCGAGTTCGATTCGAGAGTTTTGCTCAGCCCTAGATTTTAATTATAAAATGTATTAGAAAAATTGAGTACGAAGTAAAGTCCCAATTTGGTGATCATTTTTTGAAAAAATATTATTTTTAATAGTAAATTTTTGAATAATGCATTATTAAAAAGTAAGTTCATGTATAAAATATTTTATTACATAAATAATAAACTCATATTTGGTACATTAAAATTTTTATATTAATTTTTCCTACTCATTTTCAACAATATATTCTTTAATAAAATAATATTTTTCATTACATCAATAACTTTTTTTTTCAATCACATATTCTCCATTAATCTACTATTTCAGAATACATTCTTTCAAAATAATGTGACTCAAACACACCTTAAACATATGATTAAGTCCCTGTTTGTTTCTCATTTTTTTTCCATAAAATAAAAAATATGATCGTTATCTATCACATCAAGTCATCAATTTGAATTTCTATCTCTTGTGTACGATCCAATAACAGTTATATTTTTTATTCTTATTTTATAATAATGTGTACCAAACGAAATCTAGAAATAAAGTAGGAAAATGAGTTTTGAAACAGCCACGACAAAAGTTAAAATTATGACGAGAACTTCTTTAACTTTGTCCAAATCAACTGAAGGCCGTCTTCGCAAGCTCGCACTACACTATATGCACTGAAAACATCTGTCTGCAAATGGCATCATCCACACTGACATCAACTCCACCACTCAAAATCGACGGCGTCGTTCCACGATTCGGCTCCAAGTTTCACTTCTATGGCGGCATCTCAACTGATTATACTAATCCAATCCTTTCATGTTCATGTTCAATCAAACATCGTAAAAACCGATTGAAACCAGTTTGCTCTGCCGGTTTGAACCGGTCATCCGGGTTGAGTTCACACACTTTCGACGTAGTCATTATCGGAGCGGGTATAATCGGGTTGACCATCGCCCGCCAATTCCTCCTCGGATCGAATCTTTCCGTTGCCATTGTCGATGCCGCCGCACCTTGCGCTGGCGCCACCGGTGCAGGTACTTTATTGTGTTGAAATCAATCGATCTTTCAAGTTTCAATGTACGGTGCGCGGTTGGCTTAAAAGGTCAAGTTTATGTGAATAAGAGCCCGCTTGGCATGGGCTTGTTTTTTTAATTTGAAAATTAATTTTTAGGGACGTTCCCATTTTTTCTCAAAATATATTTTTCTCCTTTTTTAGATACACATTCTTCATTAAAAAAAAAAAAAAAATTAATTTTTAGGGATGTTTCCATTTTTTCTCCAAATATATATTTTTTTCTTTTTTTAGATACACATTGTTCGTTAAAATAATATGACACATAAATAAATAAAAATTTCTTCTTTTTTAACCCATCTCCATTGTTCCAAATTACACTCTTCAATCTCAAACACTCCCTAAAAAACAATTTCAATTCCACAAGCGTTTTGAACCTCAAAAAGGGTTTTTTTCTAATTATCATACTTTCAGAAAATTAATCAAATAAGTCAAAAAATAATTTTAAAAATTTAAAAGCTCATTTTACTTTACAAAACAGTGTCATATGTTTTAAGAATTTGGCTGGTTGTACATTCCATGGTTCACACTCCATGTGAATTTAAATGTAAATGGGCGGGAAAGTGTGTGGTGTTTAAAAATTGTCCAACCATGCTCCGACACGTGGCACAATGTCAAAGTTAATGTCAGTTGACGTACTTGTAGCATGATTCATTTCCAAAAACCATGTGAGTGCAAGTCAAAGTTGGCTACCAGGTGGGACCTCTTCCAACGGTTGAAATCCTGCTTAAAAGTGGATTTTAATTAAAAACAAAAAGGCTCTAAATATATTTTTATCAATCATGTTATATGTACATTATAAATAATATTAAGCTCCTGTTTGGTCCCATTAATCTCAAATAATGGGGATGAAACCGGGGATTAAGTGTCACATTCGTTCACTTGGCAACAATTTACCCCAATAATTTTAAACACATCCGTCCTAATCAGATTTCTTTCACTTAGGAGGTGTCAAACTTATTGTCAAACTAAAATGTATATCTAACTTTATTCATTTTTTATTAGTGAAAGATAGAAAAAGCTTTTAAGACTTTCTACAAAGTAAATTCGTGCGTAAAAAATTGCAAGTACGATTTTTAACAAAGGGTGCACTTGCTTTGACAGCAAGCTAAATTTACTTTTCTTCTAGACTTTTACCCTCTGAAAAAGTAAGTTTTGTCAAGAAAGAATGTAATTATGATAATTATAGGTTTGGTAAATAAGTAACATAACTAAACATGCACTTATTTTGATAGTAAGATTTACTTTCGAGCACAACTAAACATGTACCTTTTTTGTAAGGTAAGAGTTACCTCCAAATTAAAAAACTATTTTACTTGAGAAATAAGTCATGCGAACATGTTTGAAAATGAGAATTTGCTTATAACTTTACTATTTTTTGAAGCACAGAACATGCTCTTAATCAGTGGATATGTATTACTGGAATTTTGATTGGCTGTAGGATTTCTTGACCTTTTGTTTGGCATTTGAGCCGATTCACATTTCTAGGACAGGGTTACATATGGAAGGCTCACAGAGACCCGGGGACTGAAAAATGGGAGCTGGTAATGAGAAGCCATCAACTATGGGAGGCTCTGGCAGAGAGCATCCATAATCAAGGCTTGGATCCTTTGCAAACACTAGGATGGAAAAAGACAGGTAATATCAAATTGCCTCTTGTCAATGACTTGTAGGAATATTGTTTTGTGGAAGTATTTGATACTGAGGAGTTTTGAAGAATGTGAATAAGCAACTCATCCACCTCATGCAGTTTGTGTATTCGTGTCTACTGTTTAAGGCAGACATGCCTGCATCCTTGTATTGTTATTTGTATCACAGTAAATTTTTTATTGGTTCTATCTTCGAAAGAACTGTATGATCTTTTATCTGTGGATTCATATAATTTGCTTATTTCTAGGTGGGTTCTACACCAAAATGATGTGTTTAGTTCTATCCTAGTTTTTAGAATTGTTAGTCACGTGTTATGGTTTGTTAATCGATATTTGTTGGAGACAATACAAGTACTTGTATTTTTACATACAAGGCTGATGTAATTAACCAACTTGTTGGTCATGATTACATGGAAATGACTTACCCGTGACAAAAAATAAAAAATAAAAAATAAAAATAAGAGTGTGTTCTTGCAAAATCATGCTCCATATATGTCATAAAACATGTTGGATGAGATCCTCTGCGCGAGGTGGATCTTTCATTACTTCCTATTCCAGTATTCCATATTATAAATTATCATTGTTGGAGATTCCAGTTAGTTGGTATCTCATATTGTTCAAACAATAGTTTAATTAACCTCTCATTTGTATAAAGCTATAAGTTCCCTGAAAAAAATGAGTGAACTTAATTTTTCGAGCTGGATCTAGTTGATATTTTAAAGACTATTGAGTTCCCTCCAGAATGCTAACAGCATTTTAAAAGTGGGCAATGTTTTCATTGACAGGAAGCATGTTAGTTGGTAGAACTGCAAATGAATGTTCCGCGTTGAAAAGTAGGGTGGAGCAACTATTGGAGGCTGGCTTGGAGGCAAGTTTCTTGTCTTGCGATGATTTGCAGTCAGAAGAACCTGCTCTTATGCTTGGAAGTGAAGGCGGTGCGGCATTTGTACCTGATGATTACCAAATAGATGCTCGACGCACTGTTGCCTTTATTGAGAAGGTTACTCTTCAAGCAATGGCTGTTTTGTTTCTTCTCGTGCTTTTAAGATTTTGTCATTCATTTACATAATTATTTTTATATTGTTTGATAGGGTAACAGGTATTTTGCAGCAGAAGGAAGATATGCTGAGTTCTATTATGAGCAAGCAACCAGTTTATTAAGGTAGCAATTTTTATCCTTTTAGAAATTATTTTAAACTAAATCCAAATAATGAGGATTAGGATACTTTCCACTTTATTACTTTGTTTTTCAGTATTGACACTTGTTAATACTCTTTACACATCCGTGCTCAGATCAGAGAGCAGTGGGGAGGTTGTGGCAGTTCAGACTTCCAAGAACACCTTATATGGTAAGAAAGCAATTATTGTTGCCGCAGGTTGTTGGAGTGGTTCCGTGTTGCATGACCTGATCAACAATTCAGAAATTGAATTAGATTTCCCAGTAAAGCCTCGAAAGGTTAGAATTCTGTCTGTGAATTGTAATGCTTCTCAATTTGAATTTTTCCAGTTTCATGGTCGTTATTTCTGTCAGTTCTATGAAGTTCTCAAGGATATGGAAGTTAGGAAAATGAGGGGGTACAATGGGAATTTTTTTGTTGTATTTTTTTGGGGAGAAAATGTATTGTTTTATATTCTAAGTTATAGAAAAAATAGTAAGGGGCTGTTCTCTTTGTGTTTCAGTTTTTTGTTTGGAGTTTTGAATTCGTTTTGTATTTTGTGTTTTGAGTGTCTGTTTTGAATTTGCTAAAAATGTGTTCTGTTTGTTGTTTTGAAAAACTATTTCTGAAAACATAAAACTAGAAAACGCGTTTACTTTGAAATTTTGAGAATTTTTTTTTTTATAAAATTTTATTCCAAAAATCTGATAATTCAATAAATTTTAATAGTTTAATGTTAATATAGTATTAAATAATAATGGTAATTTTGAAGCTGTTGAATTTTGAAATATTTTTTCCACATATGAAAACGTCAACCTAAATTAAATTTTATTAAACAGTTCAAGTAACCTTCGTAAGAAACTGAAATTAATTTTTGTTTTTTACTTTATTTTTCGTCCCATTTACTGAATAATAAAAGATGTGAAACGAACAAAATAAAAGTTGAATGACAAAATTGAAATATTTTAAAGTCGAGCGATCGATTTAAGATTCTACTGAAAGTTTAGTGATGAAATATTAGATTAGCTACCAAGCATGTCATTTACAAGAATTTGCAACTTCTACACAGCATCTGATGCTGCAAAAGAGTTCTATTAGTTACACTTAACATTATTGATTCACATTCTTCAGGAAGAATTCACTGAAGTACAATCCTAATATTTCCTTGAAATCTTGAGTCAACCAAGTGGACAAAAGGGAATGTTGAAGCATATACAATATTACAAGAAAAGGGATCTAAATTTCATAATTCAAAAGAATATAAAGGAAGGAAATTCAAGAACTGATCTCCTAAAAAGTAGCAGCTACTTCCGCGATGTTCTCTTTTTTCTCTTTGACCGCTCGCTTCCAGTTCTCTGCACTGTCAATAATTTTTCCGATCTTTATAAGATAACGAACACATTTCCCATTTTCTAGGGTCTTATGACCAACTCAGCTAGCCACATTTTGCTCTTTAGAGTACAGCATTACATTTGAGCTATGGATAGGCGCCTCTATCTGGAGTAAAATGATATATATTACTAGAGCACTACATCATAATTAGATAATAAGTCAAGCTCTAACTTCATGGATGAATGATCATTCTTGGTATGCTCTACAAAGAGATGGACAAAACAAATTACAGGTTTACAAGAAATCAGAGATAAGTAGATAACCTTGATTATTTGCCCAGGTTCTCCCACTTCCCTGCTCTTCACGTGCTTGCACTCTTTCCTCTCACATCGCTTAAGCTGTAGAGAAATTTCAGGAAAACTTTACATGTAAACATAATATTATTGCTTGTGATTGCTATGAATAAACAAAAGAGATGTTAACTTCTTTCTAGAAATCCCCCTTTACATAAAAGAATTTAAATATACCTTCTTATAGCAGGTCATCCACTAGCAACAGCTTACAACCAAAAATACTTACCATTTAAATCAATTATCTTCATTAGGCCCCAACTAATTTTAAGAATAATGTTATTTCCCCTATCTGATATCAAATGATAGAACATGAGATGTCCTTTGGAGAAGTAGTTCCAATACCAGATTGTGCTTAAGAGATAAAATTAGGTGATCAATTGAAGTATCAATCGAACAAATTAAGTAAAAACGAGTTCTCCAAGAAATATATCCAACAAAATTAGAGTTGAACGTAGTGGTTCAAATAAGATAAGAACAGAACCTTAGGTAGCAAAATCCCATTTTTACACCTCCAAAGAAAATCAAATCACAAGCAATAAAAGACAACTATATTAATTCAGAGTTCTTCAATATATAATTTTCAGATTCAATTTTTCCTTGAAAGAAAGCAAATTAAACAAGCATTAACTTACACATGATAAAAACGCTAAAATACTTGTTGCAAGAGAAGGCAACAATTTTCTTCCTCACATCCTATGTAATCAAACAGAATCCTGATAAAAAAATTTCTTCCTCACCAAAAATTGCCTTGTAGAGATTGTAATTCTACACAATAAAATGCTTCAGTTTCAAATGACTTATTGAACAAAGAAACGGCACACCAGTAAATACATTTTTAGAGAAAAACTTCATTTATAATAACCTCCTTAACAAACATCATATTACACCACTGTAATTTCATTTTTGAGAAACAGGTATAAGAAAAAAATAGAACCAAAATGGGTATAATTTCACACATTCACAAGGCAAACAAACTGAACACGGATCTAGAAGCAAAACCAATTATTCAACATAAAAAACAGAGAAATTCAGAACTGTAAACGGTTGGGGTTAGGAATATAAATGGGGAAATATAAAAATAGTTCCAATCAAATCTTCGCTCCAAGAAAACCTCGCTCTTACCTTGTCGATTGATGGGTTCGAACACATAATTCGACTCCTCTCGTAAGCAATGATAAACATCTTGAAGAACGTGGGACGCCACCACTCTTTCGAACACCAGACCCCGCCCATCCAAGCAACAACACCGACCCACCGCCACCACTCCTTCGAAGACAGAATTCGACTCCTCTCGTAAGCAATGGAGGTTTTGCTGCTTCATTCTTGCGGGAGAGAGAGAGAGAGACGGGAGAGTAAGGTTGTATTTTTTTTTTAATTTGGCTGCGTTTCACGTTTTTTCAGCCCATTCAGTGTTTTTGCCTAAAAACGGTGAAAACGACCTTTTTGTTGTTTTCAGTTTTGTGTGTAAATTTTTTGGTGTTTTCGAAAACGCATTTTCGAAAATAGGAAAGATAACGTGTTTTCGCTATTTTGGAAAATCGAAAACAGAAAACGGTTTGAAAATGGCAAAGAGAACAGACTCTAATTTTCCCAATTCCAATTCTGAAATAGACGTAAAAGGAAAGTGCTATTTCTTCTAATATTTCTTTTTTCCTTCACTTTTGTTTAGAGAAAGCAGGTTCCTTAGATTACTAATCAATAATTATTTTCCAGTTCCATATTCTATTTTCCAGTCGTATTTAATCTGAAATGCATTAGCCAATCCCTTTGAAACCAAGATGTTGGTTAATATCCCTTCTCTCATAGTATTTACATTTTCTTTTCCTAATACTTTTTTGGTCACATGGTCCCTTTCCTCAAAATAAAGGAGAAACTGAATATTAAACTGCCAAGCCCAACATAAACAAGCCACCGGAGAGCTACAAATACTAAAATCTCTATAACTAATGTAAAATCTCTATAACTCTTGAAATTTGCAACGTGACTTCCATCCACTAGCTTTTTAGCCATTTCTAAGGGCAGAAGCCAAATTCTTTTTGTGTATTGTGTGGCAGGGACATCTGCTTGTTATTGAGAATTTCAAGTCGTTAAATCTTAACCACGGCCTTATGGAGTTGGGATATGTCAATCATAAATCTGCAACCCTGAGCTCTACTACTTCTGATTCAGGGTCAGGATATGATGCACACACTTCATCTGTTTCAATGACAGCCACCATGGACATGTCAGGAAGGCTGGTTCTTGGTAACTCTTCACCTCGTGTCCTGGTTTTCTTGCTCTGTTTATCTGTTTCTTGCAAATGCGTGAGATGTAAAATATAGATTTGTGTTTACATAATATGGTGAAGGAATTTTCAGCGTGATGCACTTGCATTGAACTTTATGAACTATTGTTATTACTAAGACATTTAACATGAATTGTTATGCTTGCCACAGTGACTTGGATCAGATTTCTTGCTAGCAATTGCAAAATAGGTCTATGTTTACCTTGCATGTTGTTGTAATTAAAATGTTACTGGGCCTGGAAGTAAAGCCTAGATTTTTATGTATTAGTGGGTATTAGTCTTTGTTCCAGATCCTTTCGTTGATCTTTTGTAAAATGTAATCAGAAGATACCTTTTTGTAAAACGAGGAAGAAAATAGAGGATATTGGCAACATTTATGACGAGGGAACAAGTTTAGCTGACAAATAATAGAGGTGACTGAAAGAACAAGAAGAATATTAGTGATATCGAAGTAAATATTAGAGATTTAGTCCTTAAGACTTAAATCTGAGCTAACCAGAAATTTCTGGATTCAGTTGTTCTTTTTGTTTGAAACAATATGGCCCATTCGTAGGCTTTTCAAACTTATGACTCTCAAACTTATTCGAACTTGGTAAACTTAAATAAGATAAGTGAATAACAAATCGTCACTAGGAAAGCTTTAATCTATAGAAAAGAAGTCCAAAACCTACTGTAACTAGGAAACCTTTAATCAGTAGAAACAGATGCATCTTAATTTTAGATGGAAACCTGAAAGTACTTAAGCATCTAAATTCTAGATTATTTCTAGTAGATCATGATTGAAGAAACTAAAAAAATGTGGGTGGTAAAAAGATAGGTGGAGAACTTTTATCAGTACTTATTTTTATTGGTAATTGGTTTGTGGCTTGACCAGATAAAGTTCCCAAAATGCTGTCTGGTTGGACCGGCTACTCTGTCAATATATATGGGAGTCCAATAATTTTCCTTCAAAATGTGGAAGTGACAAACAGTCAGCTAATGGGCTACAACTTCAATCAAAATTTAAGGACCCATCTTGATACATTCACTGTGTCATATGGAGTCACGAGGACCCAACCTCTTGCCACATCATTCCGCAAACTCGACCTAATCTTTTCAACTTATCTTATATATTTATTTTAAATTATGGTGTTAATAGTATTTCAGCTACAAGAATGTAGATTGTGAACACTACATAGAATTGTAGAAAGTTTGATGTTTTTATTATACCATCTTACTATATAATATGTCATTGTGGATGAAGTGAACTTAATAATTGTTGCACTATCTTGCATCAAATTCAATCTCCTTACTTCCCCAGGAGGATACGTGTCTGCAGTTTCTTTCATGTTCTATCTGGTCTAACAGGTAGCAGCCGCCAGCTTGTGGGATTCAACACAGAGATAGATGAATCTGTCATCACTCAGATATGGGAAAGGGCTGGGGAGTTCTTTCCTATATTAAAACAAGCATCTCTTAAAGAGTTGAACAAAAGCAGAGAAGTGAGAGTTGGGCTGAGACCATACAGTATGTGTGCTAAGAAAAAATTCGCTATGATTATGTTTACTGTATATATTCAAATTGTTGTCACAGACTGATCTTTTGTGCTGTTTTATTTTGGTTTAGTGCCTGATGGAAAACCAGTAATTGACCATGTTCCTAGAATATCAAACATGTTCCTTGCTGCTGGACATGAAGGAGAAGGACTCACATTGGTAATTTCTCTTTTTTTCCCTCTCTCAATAATGTGCTTGTTTTATGGAAACATTCCGTGCTTATTTGGTATATAATATTAGACAATATTGGACAGCATAATGGGATGTTTGGTAAAGAAGCTTATAGGCGATGGGCCCCACAACATTTGTGGCTTACAAATAAGCAACAGAAGTATCTCATTTGCTACTTATTTGGCTTATGGGACCCACTCCCACGCATTTTTTTAACCAAATATAGTTGTATGGGGTCCATGGCTTATAAGCCATGGCCTTATTTCCCAAACATGCTCAATGTATACAAGATTTTATCTTACTTTATTTAATAATGTTCCTGCTCGGTCTACTTTACAAAACATGCAATCAATTATCCAACTGTTTAGCCTGTTTTTGGCTTCCATTGGAGCTGGTTTCATTACCACTGCATTGGTTTTGTTTTCTTACCATTTTTATTGTTACCGGAAAGCTCATGTGCAAATTATTTAACGTTTCATCAGGCTTTGGGAACTGCTGAAATGATTGCTAACATTGTTTTGGGCAATCCCCAAAAGGTTGATCCATCACCATATTCCATGTAAGTTTGGTCTTTTATAGTAACACGACGGCAAGTTTTATGGATGTTTTATGTCAATTATTCTTTTTCCTGAATGTTTAGTTGTTTTGTGATCATATGTTTTCCTATGCCCAGTTTTTCGTTTTGTCTGGTGTGTTTTGACATTGTGTAAAAATCACGTAAGATATAATAAATTTGCTAGATGCGCACACTATTCTTTTCCTGGGATCTATTACGAAAAGATTGCTTTTAAGAAAATTAAAATGTTTTCAAAATTTCTGAGTACTAGTATGTAGTGCTTACCGTGTGATTATTTATTTCTCCCTGTAAGTGCATCTTCGAAGAGTCGGGGCCTAGGATGGTTATTTGTTTGAGGGCCGGCCCTCTTTCATATCTCTGAGGATTAGGAATATACTCCTCTTGCTGGTCTGAAATTGCTTCAATAATGAAAGTATCTCCACTTGAATGGAAATAAAAAATGGTGAAAAACAGAGAGAAAGAGACCTAAAATGTACAGTACATTTTGGTTATATTTTTTGTGAAGAAAAGAAAACTCAACTGGCTTGTCACCAAATCATTCTATGTATTCCTCCATGATTGGTATGTTGGGGTTTGGGGTAAACTTGACACCGCTAGACAATATCAAGCCCCTTTTTGATTTAGATAAAACCTAGTTTTGTAGTAGATTTTAATAAAAATCGTTGGTATAAAGTTGTGAGTTCATGAAATATGTTGTTAAAATTAATTCTTGACTTTGACTTGAATTTTAATCAAAAAATTTAGTTGAACCAAACATGGACTGATAAAGAAAATTAAGTTTAGTTATTAAATGGTCAATAATGTCCCACATGGCTTACCAGGCATTTCTCCAGGGTGTATGACCATATTCTGGATGCCTTAAGTAGACACCAAGAGAAATGGAAGAGGCCAAACTAGGGCCCACAATCAAATTGAGAAAGGAAAATTAAGATTATTAGCATCTGGCTTAAAGGGAAAGGGATCTTGTGGATATTCGCATGAGCCATATACTGTCAATTCTTTAATTTCATTAATTGCTTTGTGACAGGAATACGGTTAGTGCGGTTTGATCCACCAGTTGAACCTCGAGCAAGGACAGTAATGGTTGGTATGCCACGAAAGAAGATTTATGTTATTGATGGCAATTGTTGAGTTGTCTGTTGTGGTAATTAGGGAATGAAGGAGTTGCAATTTTCATCGAATAATCATCCCATATCAAGGTAGAATTGCAATTTGCATCGAATAGTTAGTTCTTTTGTGATTGTAATGGTGTATTGCAATGAAAATTGTTTTGTCATTCTACATTTTAGCTTTAAAAATTTAAATGCAACGGAAAATTACCATCTGTAGAATTTCAGCTTGCGAATTTCCACTTGTGATGGATGCTTAAACTCGGTGATGTGATTGAAGCGTTTTAAGATCTAAAGTGACCATTTTGAAATAAAATGAAGTTCAACGACCAAAATGAAATTTAGTTCATGTTACATTGAACAGCTGATTTTTTCACTCTCGTCTCTGTAGAAATGAACTATTACGTCCCATTTTATGATCTAGAGACATGAATTGTAAGGTCGCTTTGATGATCTAGCATCGTGTTGAAAGTAATCTAAAAAGCAATTTGATGTTTGATTGTCTTCATATCAACGAAATCTTCATATTTACGGTTCCCTCAATCGAGAACTAAAGATTTGTAAGAAATTAAGGGTATGTTTGATTCACCCAAATTTTTCATGGAAAATGGAAAACAAATTCCTACTTCTACTTTTGTCTTATTTGAAACACTCTTTTTTTTTTCCATGAAATTTATTTTCTAGGTTTGGCTCATACAGTTATCTTTTCCTTGGTTTTGTGGAAAATCAATTTTCACCGAATTTCAACAATTTTTTTTTCTTTTTTTGCAATTTGAAAAATTTCTGGACATAATGATANTGATTGTCTTCATATCAACGAAATTTTCATATTTATGGTTCCCTCAATCGAAAACTAAAGATTTGTAAGAAACTAAGTGTATGTTTGATTCACCCAAATTTTCCATGGAAAATGGAAAACAAATTCCTACTTCCACTTTTGTGATACATTTTTTTTTTCCATGAAATTTATTTTCTAGGTTTGGCTCATACAATTATCTTTTCCTTGGTTGTGGAAAATCAATTTTCACCGAATTTCAACATTTTTTTTTCTTTTTTTGCAATTTGAAAAAATTCTAGACATAATGATAAAAATTTATCACTTTTATTGATAATTTTTATGCAAAATAAAACCAAATGAATGATATTCGGTATGGTAATACATTTTTTTGCCTTTTGTAATTGGAACATATTCTAGACCCAATAGTAAAAAAAATTATTACTTTAATGGACAACTTCCATGAAAAAGAAGCCGAACGAACATCAAATATTCAATAATTTTCAGATGAAAAATTATATAAATCAAATACAATTAATTACAATTCCTAGTAAAACAAATTTTAGGCAATTTAATTCCCTATAATTTATTTTCTTTTCACCCAAATTCTACATTTACAATCAAACGGACCCTAACTAAATTGAAGATGTCGAATTTCTCTAGAAGCAATCATTGAGCTTGGGTTGGCAGTAAAACTAGCAGGGCTCGTTATTTCTTCAAATCAGTGAAATCAAACTTCAAGAAAGATTTCGCTTGGGACAAGAAAGGTCATCGAACTTTATGTTTTTTCCCAAATTATTCACTCCAGCTACCACCATTAACGAGAAACCTGATATGGCCAAAAGAAATGCTGAGATGGCCACAAATCACCAGCAAGAGGGAAAATGAGTTATTACTGAACGTCCAAATTCTTGAATCTTCGTGTGTTCTTATCATACATATTTCACCAATTTCCACGATGGAATCATTAAAGCTATGTTTGATAGCCCTTGTTTTCCATGAAAAATGGAAAACAATGATTTATGGTTGTTTGACGGAAAATTTTGCCATGAAAACGTGCACCAATTCCACCAAATTAAGGAAACCATTCTCCCAACATTTAGGTGAGAAAATGATTTCCAGGTCTGCTAAATTTTTATTTTATTATTATTTTATTTTTTGACAATTGAAACAAAATTTATGACCAATTGTGAAAAAAAAATAATAAAAAAATAATAAAAAAAAAATCATTTTAATGAACAATTTTCAATTTTTTTTTTTAATATCTCAACAAATGTAGTTATTTTTATATAGAAATACAAAGTTTATGTGAGTAATTAAAAGCAATAAAATGTTAATTCCACAACAAATCAAATATAAAACATTAGAGTTACAAAAATGGTACATGAAAAGTTATGTCGAACACAATATTAAAGTCGTACTCTTTTATATTTTTTAATACATCTCTAGTACAGAATTTCTTAAATCTCATGAAAATGGAATTATAATACTACGTGCAAAACCACATCTAGATATACACCAAATGGTAAATTTTTTTTAAAAAAAAAGAAAGAAAAAGAGAAAAAGAGAGAGAATAAAATTATGATTAGAATTATAGAACTATAAAAAAATTTGTCTTCAATTTAATGGGCGAGCTGAATTGGACTTAGCAAATTCTAGATTTGGGCTTACAGAGTCAGCTCATGTTCAGTCCATCTCACAGAGAAAATGGATTAGCCATAGCTCAGTCCAGCATTACAAGTAAATGAATAAGAGATAATTAAGATTGTGACATATTTCTATCCTTTTAGAAAGTGAAAAATCAGGCTATGTTTTTCTTTTATATTCAAGTATATCTAATATTTGTATTTAAAAATATTATATATTAAACATTTCAAAACTATTTTCTCTCTAAAATCCCTAAATTTAGGGCATTTTACCATGTCCTCGTTTTCAATTCAAAAATTCAGGATTTGAATTGATGTCCTTTCATCAAGTTGTTCATAGAACGTACACAAATTCTGCTAACATAAAACTCTAGCATTCTCACATAACTACATCAGCTTAATAGCTCAATTGACTGAATATAAGGTCTCTAGATATGAGTAAATCTCAAAAATCATCACCTGATAGAAAACCAAATTGTCATGGGGTTATGGTAAAAGTCTCAGAATGGTAAACAAAACATGAATGCAATGCACGTCCGAGGAAAACATGCACTGGATAACAAGGCATCTATTAGTTGCACAACAAGATACGAAATAGTAACTCTTGAAGGAAAGGACAGGTCTTCCTGAAAACTTTTCATCGCAGTGAGTGAATCACATAGAAGAGCAGATGTAGGGACTTTTACGAGTCTTTCAAACTACACTGGTGGCAAGATATAAAAGTCAGGGTAGAAGAAAGTATTGAGAAAATGTTCCCATACAGTTCCGAATTAGCAATCCTTGAGGAAGAACCAAAAGCACAAGCCAATTACCAATTCAAGAAGAGCCATTTGGTGTATGGGTGTTAGGTTTTGGGCGGGCGGGATTGGACTGGAATCTCAAAGTCATAAGAGTTGCTATCAGGGGTGTTAAATATGGCGAGACAAGGAGCCACCACCGGAGCTCGGCTCGCCCTAGCCAATTTTTATTTTTATTTTTTTTTACTAAAATTGCTTTTTCCACTCAGTTATGATGGGCCAGCTCGCGAGACAGCTAGTGCAAGCTGCTCAAAATTTGCTGCTTGGCTCGCTAGTGGGGTGAGCTGAATAGGGGAGCGACCAGCCCCACTTCACACCCCTAGTTGCTATAGTACTGTGTCCTAGTGCAAACAGTTAACCAGATGTAGGTAGCCTAAATTCCATCAGCTTCAATGGAGAGAGAAGAAAAATACAGATAGGTAGCGGACTCAAATTAAATCAATTGGTAAGGGACTGGAGTAGAATCTCAAGTCATACGAGTTTCTGTGGTACTGTGTCCAAGTGCAAAAAATTGACCAGATGTGTAGAGCCTAAAATACATCAGCTTCAAAAGAGACAGTTTGTAACAAATCAATCTTCATTGACGTCAATTTATCATCTGGAAAAAATTGGTTTTTGATAGAATGAATCATCACAGTAACTCTGATAAAGGATTTACAAATATTTCAATACTAGAGTCCACATAGTTTAAGGAATATACAAGTGTATCTGTACATGTATAATCCTGAAATCTCAAAGCTTAGAAAATCTAGCAAAGAGTGTCACGCTCAATTAGAAGGATAACTACTTCATAGTAGATTTTGCTAGCAGTTTCAATTATCTCATTTTAATAAAGGATAATCACCCTGTTGGGAGGAGATTTGGCAAGTCAGTTTCCACTTTCCTTGTCAAATTAATAAAACCCTTCGGTGTGAACAGTTTCACATGTAGAATCATTTTGCTCCTA
The DNA here is from genome assembly GCA_903798255.1 of Fraxinus quadrangulata. Taxonomy (NCBI): domain Eukaryota; kingdom Viridiplantae; phylum Streptophyta; class Magnoliopsida; order Lamiales; family Oleaceae; genus Fraxinus; species Fraxinus quadrangulata. The sequence goes on from CAIGRB010014556.1 coordinate 24,822, forward strand.
TTAACAATATAAACACTCAGATCTCCAGCTATCCTAAAGACAGTAGTTGCAGGCACTATTAGACATAATGAACACACCACAAAATATCAGTACTCATATATAGCCGTCCCATACTCTGCGGTCACTTCATAAAACAAATATATCATTGGTGCCTCAGCTTATGCCGTTTAATTATTAATAGAAATGAGGATAATTGTTGAGTTAGAAGAACTGAGCTTTAGGCAGATATTGAAGCTAGCTTGGTTGACTTTGAGGGTACTCCATGGCTGTTATTGGGTGACTTCAATGCAATTGATGTTTACACAACAATTTGCATCGAAGGACTAATTTGAACAAAACTGCACAATCCTATTAATTATTCCATTTCTGCCCTATTTTAATTCTCGGAGTAGTGCTTCACGCCAACATGAGTAATATAAGAAACATCAAGGGTAATGATAAGAATATTCGTTTCCTGCAACCTTACCAAAGAAAGGCCAATAAATTGCAAATGAGAAAAACTATCTGCAGCATTGCTGGTAATGTGGGGGCGACAAAATAGAACGCCAACATACATAAATCATAGATAATCCAATTTCTCGAATTGCATCCAAGAACACAACCATTTTGCAGCAACAATCAAATTAACCATCAAAATATTCAACAAAGTCATGTTTGGAAAGTATTTTGTCCACATTATTCAAATAAAACCTTAAAACTGACCGCGCATTGACTGTTCTCTGGATTAAGATATTACGGAATGTCCCACGCCTTGGGCTCAGGCACGGCAACTACCATACCTTGCAGCTCCTGAGTGAGAACCACCTGGCAACCGAGCCTGGCGTGCTTATTCATGACCCTAGAACGAGAATTCCTCCTCAATACATACTGCTCGTCATAAGTAGGAGGGGGTAGCTTCTCGAGCCACTCCTGGGCGATGTGCACCTCGCATTCGGCCGAGCACGCGTCGATCTCTTCAAGCCGGTGGGAGTCCGGGTCGATTAAACCCTGATTGGTCAAGGCCTTGAGAAGGGTTTGACCCGAGAGCCCCGCTACCTGGCGCTTGATGCCGTCCGGATCCACTGCGAAAAGCTTGACAAGTCGATCCGAGACCTTGGCAGAAGTGGAGGCAGATGATCGGGTAATTATGGCGCGAGAGGATAGGGCGAAAGAGGGATTTTTCGTAATTTGAGAGGCAAGTTTTTGCAGTGAAGAAATCGCCATCGTTCTACGGGGGAGAGGCCGACAGGGGGGCAGGGTGGGAGTATGGGGAAATTTTAGGCTAATTGGTAGCATGGATTAAACTACCTTTACTCTGAACTGTACATCGTGGTTGACACCCCTATGTGGGTCAAAATTTTGATAATTAATTCAAAAATATATTATTAAAATCAATGTATCAAAATCTGTCACTCACATACGTGTAAATCAATATGTCAATCTTTATATATGTAATATGATCCTTATTCATTTTGTTCAGAATAATTTTGCTACTCGTATAGAAAAATTGATAAAATTCTTACGGAAAGAAACTTGGCAAATGTTTATTGATTTTTGAGACAGCAAACACAAAAAATGCATCATACAAGTGCTTGGCAACATCTGTATCATTTCTGTCAATAATTTCATGGAATTATTCTTGTTTGGAATTAATGGTGAATTTTAAATTTGTTATAAATTGATTAGTAAATAACATAATATGTGAGAAATGTGTGTTTGAATAGAAACTTATTAAAATCAAACATATTGATAACTTAGACTACAGTTGTGAATATTTTTTCTTGAAAAAAGCATGCACGAAGGTTAAACATGATATTTCTCGCTAAAGTTCCTACATTTTGAGCAAAGATTTTGTAGTGATCTTTGATAAGAAAGGTTAGAATTATTAAACTTTACATAGTGAATTTGTATTACTTATTTTCATATTAGGTTTGCTAATTTCTATCGTTAATTTGATTTGAAATTTCTTCATTTTTCCAAGATTAAAAGATAGTCAAAACTTATTAATTTAAATTTTTTTCTATTTTATTCTAATTAAAATAAAGAAAAAATTATCTGTTTTGACAAAAAATTTGACCTCTTAATTATCGAGTCAATAATTTTTTTCATCGAGGACCAATTCCGCACCTAAACTAATAAGTTTGTAACCATACTGCCAAAAAACATAGATTAAAGACAAAGTTGAATCACTTTTTAACCCTAGCACTCTGTGTATTTGATTTCGTATTTCTCTTGGAATTGTAATTTTATTGCGAGCAAGTTCAGCTTCTTGACTGTATTCAGGTAAAATCAACGATTCAGCCAATTATATTACTCAAAACTTGCGATAATAATTTGCCAGTATCACTCTCCTGAATTTGATTACTGAATTTGCACGCAAATTTAAATTTTTTTCTTTATTTTTTAACCACACATTCTTCAATTTTTTACTATTTCAAATTTTATTTTTTTGATAAAATGGAGTCCAAACAAGTGCTTAATAGAAAATTAATTATAGCATGTATCCTAAAACTTATGAGCGAAATTAGCCCCCCTAGGGAAATTATTTGAAAAAAATAATGTTCTGAATAGTAAATTTTAAAAAGAAGAGAATTTTTTTTATTTATGTGCAAAATATTTTATTATGTAAACGTGTGATTAAAAATGAGTGTGTAAGAAATATTTTGTTATCAACGTGTCAAAAAAGAATTATTCTACTTGTATTTTTGACAAAACGTCACTTGACGCCCCCCCTCCCCCTCCTTTTCTAATAGGGGACGTTTTGTCAAAAAGGTTGTCAAATTTTTTTGCACAAGTAAAATGGTTAATAAAAAAAAATGATTTTAAGCATAATATTTGTTAAATAATAAATGTGATAATATGTAATTATGTGACGTGAAATTGAGTTTGAAACATTGGTAGTTTACAAGTGAACAGTCAACCATTAGATTAAAAGATGACGCAATAAGAAAATTAGATTAAAAGATAATGCAATAAGAAAATTCATATTTATAAAATGTAATCGCCTCAATCCCTAAATTTTAACTTGAAAAAAAAAAAAAAAATTGGAGCTTCTTCAATAATTAAAAAGAATTGGAACTTGAAAAAAATATATCTTATAAAGACTTGGACTAAATTGTAACGTATGCCATTAAACCAATTTTGGGCACGTTGGACTAAGAGAGGCCAAATTTAGAGAGAATAAAAATTTGTTTTCTTTATACGTTTGGAATAAGTTTTTTTTTTTTTGGTTTAATTGAAAATGTTTACATACGACTGTTTAGTCTATACTCTAGAGAATATAATAAAAGGTTGGAGAGCTTCATGTTCTTGAATTTTCGTTTGATTCTCATTATTTTTAAAATATATTTTTCTTTTTCTTATTTTTAATCAGAGATTATTTAATAAAATAATATTATACGAAAATTTAAAATTTTTATTCATTTTTAATCACACATTCTTCATCAAATAACTATTTCAAATGCACTTTTGACAACAAAAAATAAAAATCTATAACTAGATAAGAGCATAAATGACTGTTTTGTCAATTAATGACTAGATTCGTGAAAATTTTATTAATTATTCCGTATCTTTAATTTCTCGTGTTTGTAGTTATTCTCACGTCTACAAACATGACTTCCATACAAAATTCAAGCTCCCCACCAATCCATATATCAATTCCAATTTCCACATTTGAAGTTTGAATTCTATATTTAGATTCCAAATTCCGTAGTTTTTAGGCAGTGATTGAACAAATTCAATGGATATCCCTATTTTCCTGCCCTCTTTTCTCACTATCCACATACGATTTTCTCTTGAAAGATCTATCTTCTGATCATTAGCCAAGAATTTTTTTTAGAGAAATTCATGAAATTATATTCTCCATACACTTCTTTCTGCCATGTAATAAGAGTAATCCAATTCCTCCTTTGATCGTTTTTCAATTACCCATCACTTGATAAATGGATCCGTCGGAGCTTCAACGGGTTTTCCACATGTTCGATCGCAACGGAGATGGTAAAATTACTCGTAAAGAACTCAGCGATTCACTGGAGAAACTAGGAATCCACATTCCGGAAAAAGAACTGATCCAAATGGTGGACAAAATCGACGTGAACGGCGATGGATTCGTCGACATGGACGAATTCGGATCATTGTATCAAACGATTATGGATGAAAAGGACGAGGATGAAGAAGAGGATATGAAAGAAGCGTTCAATGTTTTCGATCAAAATGGCGATGGATATATAACGGTTGAGGAATTGAGATCGGTTTTGGCATCCCTGGGATTGAAGCAAGGAAGAACCCTAGAAGATTGCAAAATGATGATAAAGAAAGTGGATGTTGATGGCGATGGAAGGGTGAATTACAGAGAATTCAGACAGATGATGAAAGGTGGGGGATTTGCAGCTTTGAGTTGATACACGAATTATGCATAAATTTCAGTAAAATTTCAGCCTATGATCTATTCATCTAAATGAATCATTTCATATTTTTTCTTGGTTGTTTAGGTTTTGGAAGGTTCAAATATATACGTACATGGGATTGCAAAATGAATTTAATTAGATTTTGTAATTTGGTAATTGTTCAATATTTATATGTGAGTCGGGGATTAATTTATCTATTCTCTTTTATTTACTTCTATAGGTCTTTTGACATCCCGTTTCCATTTCCAATCCTGGATAAATTAATCGAATGAATGTTTGGTATTACTTTTGAGAATTCAAAAGGAGCTATTGAATTCTTTTGATTAATTTTATAAAAGTGTTTTCTAATAATTGCACACGAGCATTTGAATAAACAGAATCCGAGTAGTCAATGATATTTATCAATAATCAAGTTATTCAATAGTGTGCAAGCATAATCGTTCGAAAATAAAAAGAGTTTATATAGTCGATGCTCTCCCTATATATTTTTTCTGATTTATAATTTCACAAAAGAAAAAAGGAAAGAAGAAGAAGAAGAAAAAAAAAAAAGACCCTACAGATTTTTAGATTGAAAAGTTGGATCTGTAAAGAGGATAATTATATTTTGGTGATTTTTCCACGTTTTTGAAAGGATTGTCGGATTAATTATATATAATAAAACTTTCCAAAGTAGCTATTTCTAAATGGGCAAGTAAAAAAAATAAAATAAAAAATTAATCAATCTAATATTTTTCTTTTGTTTAAAGAGTGAGTTTTATAGGTCAAAAACAATATTATCTTCATGAAAATGTTCTTGTAAGTCAAAATGGTATTGGTTAATCTCTACGAGATCGATGAGATTGACAAATATAACAAGTATATGAAGTATACTAATCATCCTCATCAACCTCAATGACATTGACAAGGACAACAAATGCGCCTCGATGAGTTTGATAAGTACAACATTCTTATCATTGTTATCTTCTTCATTATGGACAACTAAGACGAAGAAGAAGAATCATTTTAACTTGTTTTTTGATTAATCTACCTGTACACATTCTTTACATCTTAGGTTACACTTGTTTATGTGTCAAAAATCTAATCATGCCTTGAAAAAAGTGCTATTAAAATTAATATAACAAAATCTGCCAACTCATCAAGATGTAAACCAATGTGCGAATCATATTCACAAATCATTATAACTTGATACCCTAGCATTGTTATCGTGAATTAGAATTATTAGAATCAAGTTTCAATCATCTCATCTAAAATCAATTGATGTCTAATGAGAGTAGAATAGACTTTCAACGATATTCGATCACCATCATTTGAGCGACTCAGCCCATGAATTTAAGAGCGACATTGTTACACCTCAATAATTCCTCCTTCAACATGGCACTCTTGTGACTCGAACCCATGACCTATATCTAATACCGATTTCAATCATATCATCTAAAAATCAATTGATGTATAGTGAGGACAAACTAAACTTTTATGACATTCAATTGCCATCATTTGAGTGGTTCAACCCATGAATTTATGACCGATCTTGCAGCACTCTAACAATATTTCATTTAACTCGCAAACCTTTGATTCTTCCATTAGTAATCATCAAATAGTTGTTGCCATGATCTGCAATGAATTTGTCATTAGTTTTTGAGTTTATTCTCAACTTTTTCAGTTAAAACTTCAAAAACTATCATTTTACTTGTGTAAGTTATGATATCAATAATTTATTGGCATACATCCACCATCAACTTCGAATCACTGAACTAAAGATGAACTTGAAGCTTCGAACTCGAGAGAAAAAAGAAAATAGTTTTTCGAAAATACCAAGTAGTGTTAAAATGTTGGTCATATTTCATGTTTTCCCTCTTTCTTTTTTTTTAAACTTAAAATAAAGGCAAAACTAACATGGACTAGTTAGTTAGACTTTTGTTGGTTGTCATGGCTTTGGCATAGCGTAGGTAGCGTCTTGTCCTATGTCGATGCCTTTGAGTTATACTCATATTGAAAAGCGGCGATTGATATCAGGTTGATGCACGTGTGTGATCTACACGATGGCAACACTGCATGTAGCGGGATTTCTCCACAGCATGCGTAGTGCTGTTGATGGATGTGTAAAATTTCTTGACAGTCTCGATAGAAATTGGTTTCACGGCGAGGACGAAGGTAACATACTTCCGGTTCCACATTTGGTCAAAAGCTTATGAATTTCAATTGCTAAGGTTATAAAATTTAGGCCGTCGGCTGGGTTGTATAGAGGTCTCTGAGAGCTCATGTAATTTATAGTATTCATATAAATTGATAGTCACTCTCTTATTTCTAGTTTAGTATTTTCTTTTTTGAGTTGCAAGCATTGAAGGGTACTTTCTTGGGGTAGTAGGACTAGATTCATTCATCTGGCAATAAGCTAATTGTTCAACTCATGTATGAGCAAAAGAAGCCTTTGTGAATTTATGGAATATGGTTTAGCTTGCCAAGCCACCATCCAGTGTAGATGCTTATAAATTATTTTATTCTAGTGTAAAAAAAATTATATATTAGGATATAACATTTAGTGTAACAATTTCAAATAGTTTTACAACATGATTATCTAGATGTAAGTTAGAATTTCAAAAAAAGAATAACGTATAAATAAAAACATACAATCTCTCAAATTTCACTTTCAAACAATTATATACACAGTAAGAAAATACAGAGACTAAAATTTTGTCGTACTTTTCAATTAATGTTTAGTACATGGAGAATTTACAAAAATGTTCAATTTTATACTTGTCAATTGAAAAGTGTATAATTTTAATAACTCCTGCAAAAATGATCAAACTGTCTATTATACACTTAATGAAAAATAAAATATATATTTTTTTTCAATTTATCACAAATTTCGATAAGAACATGTAGCTTAATGAGAAACCTATACGAAAGTTTACTTAGCCTCTGTCTAGGAGTAGTGATGGCAAAAAAACCCGCCCCGAACCTGCCACGTGAAAAAAAAAATTTAATTAACTGAAAATTTTTGAAAAAAAAAAGGACAGAAAACCGGACAGGCCCGCACCCCAGGCCCGCACCCCGCACCCGCCCCGTCTAAGGCAAAGCGGGGCGATAGAGATGTCAATCGGCTCGGCTCGTATAAGCACGAGCTCGGCTCGGCTCATTACTTGTGGGTCGAGCTCGGCTGGTGAGCTCGTCAAAATTTTTTTTTTTTTTTT
>CAIGRB010014556.1:37444-49672 GCA_903798255.1 Fraxinus quadrangulata
TTTATCTTTATCTTTATCTTTTGAACCCTCGAGTCACGTTGTGCCTAAAGGCTACATCTTTATTCGATTGAATCGAGGAGTTTTCTTTTTTCTTTTCTTTTGAGATTTTTTTAATCCTGTTATGGCTTTGATTTCGGCTTTCCTTGAGATTTTTCAACAACCCACAGTTGGAGATATGATGATTGAGCTGATGGTGTTTATGTCTCCCATCTGGATAGCTGTTTTTGTTGGAGTTTTGGTTGGGTGGGCCTGGAAACCCAGATGGGCTAATCTGAAGGTGGATGTTCTTGATTGTACAGCAAAGAAACGAGAATCTTCTTCAGGGTCAGGAACGGTCTTTTCGCAGTTTCCTTCAATACCGAGCATGAAATCATTGAAACTGCAGGTGCCCAGCTGCATTTCTTCGATTTTTGATTTTGGATTTGAGAAAGATACTTCATCTCCGCCTTCAATTCCAAGTCCTGATTGCAGGTGGGTTGGGAAAGTTTTCCACTTTCTTGAAATTCTTGGAACTTAATTTTTGTTAATTGTTAATTTTGTCTAGTTTAGCTGATAGATAGTTAAGCTAATTCTTTGACATGAGTACTTGAGCCCCTATTGGATTATTTAATAACAAGTTGAATTCTGTGTGATCAGTTCATCGAAGTTAGACAAGGAAAAATCGAGTCTTGTGAATGGGGACGACCTTAAATATTTACATCAATTAGTTGAGGAAAAAGATGGAGGACCTGCTTGGATTCAGATGATGGATAGGTCAACTCCCAATATGAGCTATCAAGCTTGGAGAAGAGACCCTGAGGTAAATTTATCTTCTCAAGTTTTTCAATTTGACCATTCAGTATTGTCTTTAGGCCATGATTTGTGTTTAAATTATAAATGCCGACTGTTGTAACTAAGGAATTGCAATTTTTTTTCACTTCCTAGAGTGGACCTCCGCAATATCGTAGCAGAACTGTTTATGAGGATGCAACTCCTGAAATGGTGAGGGATTTCTTTTGGGATGATGAATTCCGAGCAAAGTGGGACGACATGCTTGTACATGCTGAAACTTTAGAAGAATGCAGCACCACAGGGACCATGATTGTTCAGTGGGTACGGAAGGTACGAAGAGCTTTCTTTTTCGTATGCTTATGCTAATGGTTCTTTTGTTTTGTGTTTGGCGCATATTTAAAAGATACTTTTCTTGTGGTGCAGTTTCCATTCTTTTGTAGTGACAGAGAATATATCATAGGCCGCCGAATTTGGGAATCAGGACGATCATATTATTGTGTAACAAAGGTAAGAGAATAGATTACTATTTTTCACATAAAAATTTGATAATCGTATGAAAATTTTGCAAAGTGGTAAGAATTCTACTTTGTGGCAGTGGAGACTCGATTCTAATCCCAGCAGCCACACATATTTGTGATGTATGTTGTTTTATGAAAAACTGGCAGTCTTCTTTCAATTGTAGAATGCTATTCTTATTTTCAAGTGTAGAATGCTATCTATTTGCTTTATCTGTCTATCTAACTCATCAATTGAGTAGTTTGGAGATACCATGAGTTCATCGGGATCTTTACCTACCTACAGAGTCAAATGAGTACAGTGATGCTTACTTTCTAGGTTTATGAATTCAGTCAGCTAGAATAAACTAACTTGCAAAATGAATTCCCCAAAATCATGCTGAGTGAAATTTTATAGTTGCAGTCAAGTGATGTTGGTTTTATCTTTCTACTAAGTAACCAGAGGGTCTATCTCAGTAGAAAACGAGAAACCTGATGCTGGTTATCTCTTTTCTATTAAATGAATGTTACATTGTCATATAAATATCTCTGTGTGTCTAAATATACTAATAAGATTAGTAAATGTTTCTGAAGCATTTGATTACACGTTCTTGCACTTTATGATTAGGTTTTGTGAGTTTCTCCGGTACTTGGATACCCTCTTACCATGTTGGAGTCTTTCATCTATCCTCTGAAGTCCTATGGTCATCCAAAAATTTTTAGTTCATGCTACAAGAAGTTATCTTTAAAATTATGAATCAGTTCACTGCTAAAGATTGGGATAGAATTATCTCAACAGTTTGTTTACTTAAGATTCGTTTTGGAATTGTTTGGGGGTTTTATGTCGAAAAGTATTTAATGTTCTTTTTATATCGAAAAGTATTTAATGTTCTATGTTGCTTTGCTCTTAAAATTTGAAGCTGATAGTCAAGGAATATAAGATGGTAGTGGACTTGGGCATGTTCTATTTTCGGTGCTAGATAATCTTTTATCTATGGGTCGGTTGGTATCTTTGACTGCTGGAATGGAAGTTGATGAGCATTGGGAAAAAGATATATCTTTCATGTTAATCCTCCAAATTTGGAAATAAATCTTTTTTTAGTAAGTACTTTTTGCAGAAATGTTCTATCATGTGAAGTGTGAACCTAGTGAATCAGTTACTTCAGTATGAGTTAGTTTTCAGTTGCATAGGAATATAAATGCTACTCTTAACTATTTATTAGCAGCAGCAAACGATTTATTGGCAAATAAGATGCATTTTGTGTCAGTCTGATTGTCATGTTGCATTATAGTTTCTACATTGTTGTACATTCTTATGAAATTATATTTTTAATGATTTATGCCTTCTGGGATATTCCTACTTAAGCAAAGTTGCTCCATGTTATAGGCCGTTCCATGCTCTTCTCTGCCGCGTCGCAACAAACCAAGACGTGTTGATGTGTATTTTTCAAGTTGGTGCATTCGTGCAGGTATATAACTTTCAAGCTACAGTTTCCATTACAGTTAATGCTAGGATTGCTGGCCAAGCTGCCAGATTTGTTAAATTCAAGTGTTACAAAGTTAATGGTGACTCCTTAAAGACCCTTTTTTTTTTTTCTAATTCCTATGATGCAATTGGAGCTTATCGGCAGAAACGAATCAAATAGTACAAGAAACTGAAGAAGGTTTGACTTAATATAATTCTACATGATGGAAAATGACTTGTTCATCTGCAATTTCATACATAACCTTTCTCATAAAAACCAAATGGTTGAGAAATTTAGATCATTTTCCCTGAATCGTAATAACAAAATAAAAATTGCACGAAAAGATAGTCTTGTGGACTGATACCCACATCGGCAACTAACATGCGTTTGTTTTCTAATGAATCAGTTGAATCGAAGAGAGATGGCCAATTGACTGCATGTGAAGTTCTACTTTTCCATCATGAAGACATGGGTATACCTTGGGAAATTGCAAAACTTGGTATCAGGCAAGGTATGTGGGGGGCTGTGAAGAAGATTGATCCAGGGTTGCGTGCCTACCAGAAGAACAGAGCATCCGGAGCTCCACTTTCACATTGTGCTTCCATGGCTGAGATTAACACTAAAGTGAGTCCCGGCACCCTTGACTCCTTGGGGAGCACAAGCACTTCTTCAGAAGTCGAAGCTCTTGATTCAGCAAGCAAGCCATCAGGAAGAAATATACCAAAGTTCCTAATTGTCGGTGGAGCCATTGCCCTTGCTTGTAGTCTTGATCGAGGGCTCTTGACCAAGGCTGTTATATTTGGAGTTGCCAGAAGGTTTGCTAAAATTGGTAGAAGGTTGTAATATTGGGAAATAAGCATCAACCCGATGATGCCATCCTGGTTGGCTTGTCCTGCCGGGCGAGCAAGGAATGTGAGGCTTTAGTCCCCGCACTCCTTTGTAGAAGGAAAAATGTATTCTTTTATCTTTTATTTGAGCCTCAGGGCAGCCAGTTATAGATAAAGAAAGGATAAAAATGTTGGCATTCATTGAAAATTGAAAGTTTCATGTTGATTTACTTTTCCCCTTGTCTTTCCTGGTATTTTTCAGTCATTTTGTATGTGAATCAAAATTATCTGACCTGAGAAGTGGATTTATTACTATTGTTCAAGTAAAATGCTGTCACGGAGTATTTGAGAAAAAAACCGGCCACCCGTTTTGTTGCATGACGTGAAAATTTACATGCTGAAGATTTTTTCCAAACTTTATTAAATAATATAGCAGTGATTTTACTATCACATTGGCTCACGATCATCTAGACTTTAGATGCTGACGATTTCTCGTATCTAGTGCAGCATCTGGGCGTTGAAATTTGTACGAACTGCGGCTGCTAAATAATGAGGAATTGGTCACTGTATATTTTACACACTGTATCTGTCTTTTAGTGCATTGGAAAGACGCAAGGTTGCTGAGCATTGGCCCTTGAAGTCCTTACTGGGCAGAGATCAAATTAAATTTTTAACAAATTTTAATAAAAGTTATAGAAATGTATAATTAAAATTAATTATTTATTTTGACTTGAATTAAAATTTATATTTTTTCTTGATTAGTGGTGAAAGCTGGATTTTGACGTTGAGCCTAAGCCACTGAAATCAGCTCCAATTTACTAGTAATACTAGCGCGTTTCACGTTATACATTACAATAAAAGTATCTATATTTCAAATTTTGTTTATATTTTTAATCCTTGTTTAACATATTTGGGATATTATGTAGGTTAAAATGGGGTAGGTGGTGATTAAAAGTAGGAATTTTCGGATATAATATATTTTAAGACTAATGCTAACATATTTAAAGCATATGTATGGTCTCATTTAGCAGTTGCAGTAGTGACTGTGTGTGTGTAGCCAACCAAGGGCGGACCCGGGAATTGGAGCGGTTGATTATCATTGACCGTCGACCAACACATTAACGAGATCGTTTGTTAATATTTAATTAAATAATATTTAAAAAATTATCAATATATAAATGCACTAAATCGCATAATAACTATCATAGAGTTTTCATTTCCAAAATCACCAATTTTCACAAATACTAACAGATTCCAAAAGTCCACGTACTAACAGTTTCTATTTTCAAAATCCCCAATTTTCAAAAAATCCTTGATTTTCACAAAATCCATATTCCACATATATGATATCACATATTCTCAAATTCACCGACTCCCCAATTTACATAAATACTAACAAGAGGCTCACAACTCACAGTAAATACTCGTAAAACGTAAAATCATAAATCATAACTGATTAATTTAACCGATAACTCATAATTTCATAAATAGTAAGTCAATAAACAAACTAAAAAAACAAACACCAAAAATAAAAATAAAAATAAAAAATGAAGAGAGGTAGGAGGTTCATCGCTCACATTACACCATAACGAGTAGATTCAGTTACCAACGATGCAGTGGTGGTGTAGTGCTATAGTGGCCGGTGGTTCAGCGTCGACGACTCGATGGTGGCTCAACATGAGTGCTGGCAGCGGAGAATAGGGTTTGGAAATTGGAATTGGATGAAATAGTTTGATTTTGGGTTTGAAGTGCCGAGTGTATCTGTGGTTCTGTGCGTATGTATATATATATTTGGGAAATTACAAAAAATCGGTTGTTTAAGTTCTAAATTCACAAATCAGGCATAAAGTTTATTTAATCAAAAATCAGGTTTTAATTAAATTGTTAATTAAGACTCTAATTAAAACCTAATTTTCAGTCCCATCTCTCATTCATCTCCACATAACCGTCTCTTCCCACCCTCTCTCTCGTCTCTCCCTCCTCGCTCTCGTCTCTCTCTCTCTGTTGTCCTTCCTCGCGTCGTCGCCGGAGAACACAGCAAAGATGTCGTTGTAAGCAACGGCGGCACTCCCTTACGATCGTCGGCAGAAGCTGTTGTGAACGGCAGTGTTGTGATGCTGCAGTCCGTTGACGCTACAGTTCGCAAATACCGGTGACTCATCACGGACTTTGCGGATGGGCAATTGATACCGCTCTTCTTCTTCCCTTTTTTTTTTTGGGCGCGGTTGTGGTATTGGTGATGTTGTGGTGGTGGTGGTGTTTAGGAATTTTAGGTATTTTTGTTGGTTGTGCAAGTAGATGTGTTGGTGGCTATAGCGGATTAGCAGCGATTTTGGTGAAGTTGTGGATAGTGCGTTGTTGAGTGTGTCTGGTGGGGGGTTTTTGGCTGTGGTTGTGGTCCTGGCGGCTGTGGTGGTTTCTGGCGATGGTCGTGTAGGCGTTGGAGACGTTGGTTATGTTGGTGAGGTTGTGGGTTGGGTACTGTTGATTTTGCAGGTGGAAGTGTCGACGGTGCAGTCGACGATGGTAGTGGTGGCAAGGCGGATTTAGGTAGGATACAGGCGGTAGTGGTGAATTTTGTGACGGGGGTGGTGTGATATGTTTGTAGTGGTCGTGGATCGAAGTTCTTGCCCATTCCATCAATCTTCCTGTTAATAATGGATATTTATAAAATTGAAAGAAAGAAGAAGAACAATTCATCTGTTAATGAATTTGTAAAAATGGGATGCATGGTTAAATCATGATAATAATGATTTCGACACACTAGGAAGGACAACTTGTAGTAGCATCAGGATTTGTGGTTCCAACCGTGTGCTTAATCTGATTGGAGCCCATAATGGAACTGATTTTGCCGGTTGCTAGTGTGTCGGAATTTTGAAACCCACTTCGTATTACACCGGATGGGTTGAATTTGAGTGAATATGGTTGTTAGCACACCTCCGATTTAGGGCTTTATAACCTCGGTACATCCCTAACCAAGGCTGGAAAATAAGAGGATAGAATTTGATTTTTGAAATAATGTAGGGATTACTTAATTTTATATCTTATTTGTATAAGATCATTCTCTGGTAGGGTTTTGAGATTTTTTTTTTTTTTTTTGGGATCATATACGTTGGGAAGGATTTTGAGTGGATGTTTTGATTGGATTGTGAAGAAGCATGATTTTAAGGATTATAATTGAGATTAAACTTTACTAGGCAAGTTTGGGGAGTAAATTTTGTGACTAGTATTATTGTCTAATTCTTTTCACATTTTGATTTTACTGTAAAAATATAGTATTTATAGTAAAAAAAAAAAAGTTTAAAAGCAATAACTGAAAATTAATTAAATAATAGGTATAAGATGTAACTCATCGACAAACATATTCAAAGCTAGTAGCCACACCCACACGCACGTTTAATAAATATAATTATATTGAAAAATTGTATTACAGACAGACAGTTGAAATGAACTGTTTTCGGAGGTAATAAAAAGAAAAGAATATTAATGAACCAAATTGAAGACGTGTATGTTACAAACTCTGAATTATCTAATTTTTTCTAACTTGCCGAAGCAACCGAGAACAATTCAATAAGATACCAAGGTTTCAAAGCAGTTTAATCCATCCAACTCCGGTGCAAACCTACCACGCTTTGCCGGCTGTGTTTTCCTTAGTTCTTCCGACTTATTACCACTATCTCTTTGTTCACCGATGTTTCGTCTTTCCTTAATTAGCTGATTCTTTTGCTTTTGAGAGGGTTCTGGACAAGACACAGACGTCCTGACCAATTGGCCAAGGAATTCAGCAGACAAGGCATCGAATGAACTGAATATTGAATTCATGGTTTGATCGAGATATTTGGTTTCTTGATGTATATTCGAGAAAGGATGGAGGATATACAGGGAGGGATAGTTCATACCTATTTATATAAAATATCTTGAAAGGAAAGAGGAGGGCAACTTCTGAAACAGTTCACGTTGGACTGCATTTGATTTGGCTTTTACTATAAAAAATAAGGAAAAGATCTGTCTAAGAAACCGTATCTGACCCTTTCACATGGCTCGTAGATATGATCAACTTAAGCCGCCATTTGACCTTTCAAATACAAATACGGAGTCAATTTTCTTTAATGGTAGGCTGCGACCTCTACCGTCAAATTGAAACGTGTGATTAAAAAAATTGTGAAATCCTTAATTTCCACGCCATTTCTTCTTTTTAGACAAAAATGCATTAAGAAAAGGAGTTCCAAGTTCAATGGATACTAATGGAATATAAATCAATCCATCATACAACTCGAGAAATTATTAGAATCTATATTGTTTATTTGATCAATAAATTACCGATCAACGAAATTAGTATTAATAAAGTCGAAAGCTGTCAACTCCAGCTCGACAATAGGCACGTGAGGGCCCGACCCAATTTAACTAGAGTACATGGCATGTTCTCATGTATCAAGTCCAACCAATACTCGACTATGAATCTTAATACATTTCAATTAAAGTAATATTATTTAGTACATTAGTTTAGTGGCACTAATATAACATTAAATAAGAGATAATCAAATAAATAATTTAATTTTGCTTTTTATTGAACTTATCATTTAACATAACACAAACTAATGTTTTAACATCAGTGATGTTGGATAGCATCATTTTTTCAAGTAAGGAGTCATGTTCACATTACAACCCATTCATATGAAATATACTAGGTACGCTTGAGCCTATTAAGTCATTGTTTGAACTTTATTATTTAAAAATTTATTTTTTTCTTAAACTTATTTTTAATTATACATTCTCTCAATAAAATAATTTCACGTAAATTCAAAATTTTTCATAATTTTAATCATACATTCTTTAAAAAAAAAATCACTATTAACATAGATAATATCTAAAATTTGACTATGCTCACATTTATATATAGCTTTATTCTTTCTACGTTTATCTACCTCTTTGTGATAGTTAATCAAAGAATTCGTTTCTAATCTAGCTCAATCCAATTGAAACTAGTTCAAAAGAATTTGGAAACGACGAAGTTGTATAAAATTTAATTCTATAAACAACAAAAATAAAAATAAAAAACCTAATCCTATTTTAAACGGGAATGAATCAAATGCCCTTTACTAAAAGATTAGTTAACTTGCAATAATAATAATAACTAGCCGTGCCCCGCAAGTCGCGTGTTTGGACTGCATCAGATGGACTTTTGATGTTCCTCGCTGGTGCTTAGCTGTAAGGCGAAAGAGAAAAGGGAGGTAGGGTCCACAACATGCAAATGGCTTCGGAATTCGCAATTAATTAGTTAGGTATCGGAAAAGGGGCAAGTGACGTATGGGCTGGCACATGAATTGTTTAATTCACGGGTATGGGGTTGTCCAACAAAAACATTTGCTGTAACACATTAAGGTTTTGTCATAACATAGAACAGAGGGAGATGGATACGCTATTAAAAATCAACTTGATTTTGTCCAGTTTTGGTCTTCGATCTTATGTGGTTCGAGATTTTGTGCATCAGCCGCAATCTTCAATTTATTGTTGCTAACAGCTTGATAATAAAAATATTGGTAATTTTTTATGTTTTTTAGTAGAAAGTGATGGGTACAATTTAGCATGTGTTTGGCTGCCTATTTTTGGGGAATTATAAATTTTGAAATAGTGATTAATGGAAGAATATGTGGTTAAAAAGTAATGAAATTTTTACATTTATATGTAATATTATTTTATTTGGAGAATTTGTGGCTATAGTAAAGAAAGAGAAAAAAATTTTAAAAAAAATTAATGGGTGCCAAACACCCGATGACCACTCTGATTTCCACCAACCCTAGGCCTATTCTCCCTCGAGGTGCCTCCCTTGCTCGGAGCATCATTAGGGTCACCGACAATTGCACCACGAGGAAGGCACATCCACGACGTCGTGCTTGTGCCTCCAACATCCTTAAAACGATTTGGACTTCCTAATGGTCTCTCTCTCTCTCTCTCTCCCCCCAAGGTTCCCTAACAAGGAAGGACTCAACGACTGCAGTAATAACGCAATTCTACTACGATAACCAATAATTTCATTGGAGACTTTAGCATTATAATATCAGGTCATATTTCGTTGGTACGAAGCAAACTTGACTTGAAACTTGTCTCTTCTCTCTTCAAGAAAAATTGACTTCTTCATTTCTCAACTTGTCGTTTGTGAACTCTTTGAAATGAATATGATGGGGTGAGGGGAGTTCCAATTCTCCTAGGCTTATTGCTTTGGCATATTCGCCATGGAGAGCTCGTTGTTTGGATTTTCCATAATACATGAGAGGACTCATAGACCCAAGCATCCTTAGAAATATCGAGTTTTGAGAGTGTACTTGATGGTCTTATTAACATCTTTGACCCGACCGTCAACTTGAGGATGATGTGTGACTTAGAAGTATTTATTTGTTCCAAGCTATTCACAAAGTTCTATGACCTTTTTGTTATCGGATTGTCATCCGTTGTTAGAGACTAATGAGTAGGGAATGTTGAACCAACGAATGATATTCTTCCATATGAACTTAGAAGTATTGGTTATGAGATTTTATAAAGTGGTTTAGCCTCGATCCATTTTGTGAAATAATCGATGACAACAATGAGATGCCTTGTGCTACCTCTCCCTTTTGACAGGGGTTTGATGAGATCAATTCCCCATTGGCGAATGACTTGTTGTCGATTTGAGATCTTAGAAGGGCTATCTTTGGTTGGTGACGAAGCACTATCACTTGTCACATTTGTGCACATAATGTAGGGCATCATTTTCAAAGTGGGCCAATAGTATTCTACTGAAAGTTCTATTCGTACTCGAGCTTTGTCATTGGGCTTGGATCTTCATGGGTGTGACTTTTAGTAGCATCATTAGCTTCATCTATGAGAAACGCTACAAAAAAATATAGTGAATGCACGTTGAGGACATCCTCTAGCAAGTTCATCTGCATCGATTCCACCTTCTCAATGACCATTCGACCTCTCCAACTGCACCTTTAAGGTCTGGTTGGGATTTTTGCAGTAGCGCTTTTCAACGTTTTTTTAAAGTATTAATTTTGAGCGTTTATGAGAATATAAATTTTAAGTGATTTTATTAATTATTTTTAAAATAGTCTAATTTATACTCAGGAGATTATTATCCACCGATTCTAAAAGTTTTTTAAAAGAATAAAATTACATATAAGTCCCTTAGTGAAATTTTCAATTTATAATTTCTTTTTTTTAATAGAAATAATATACAATATAAATTAATGTTGTTTTTTCCGACAGCATTGAGATCATTGAATATACAAATATTCCACAAATATGATATATAATATAATAAAAAATTCTCTTATAAAATAGACTTATTTGAATTTAATAGATCTAAAAACCTTTACGAATATTATGAACTATTATTCAAATTTGAAAATTTTAGATAACCTTAAATAATTGACAATATTTTATAAACTTGAATTTTTTAATACTTTAAAAATTGAATTTTTTTTTTAGTCAATTCAAAATTCGTTACTATTCACTTAACCATTTCTTAATAATGAATTGTTGAATCTTGACCTTAATCGTTAGATGAATTTGAAAAACAATTACTTGTGAACTTTCTATCCAAATTTCATGACGATTGGGATAAGAGATTGAGGCGTCAATATTTGATTGCAGCTGTGCATATTGTCTAGATTCTATGAATTTTTTGAACACTTGATTTCGAATTTCCTCTCTTTTTTTGGTTAAGCCACTTTGTGTTGATAATGTATTACTCTCGCTCATAAAGATATGATTGTTTTCATTTTCACACATATTAATAAAGTGTAATTAATACAGTTATATAAATTTTACTTATATTTTTTCTAATATACTTTAAACCAATTTATATTTATTGATAATAAGCCACATTAAATAGGAACATATTAGAAATTAAGAAATCAACTATACTCTTACTAAGAAAAGTAACATATAATTTAGAATAAACAAAAAAGAGGAAAGTAAACCTCCTTTTATTGGACGAATGGAATATAAAACTATAGAGAAGAACAATAGATAATAATCTAAATATTTTGATAAGATTAAATAGTTAATAATAATTATCTCATAAAATTTACAACATATTTTAATTATATAAAAATATTTAACCTCTCTTTGGTTGAAATTAAAATCGGAATTTTAATAAATTATGATAAAAATTGATAAATTATTTAATTGAAAAATTATGAATTCTATAAAATATGTTGTTAAAATTAATGGTTAACTTTGACTTAAAAAAAATATAGGCTTATAATATTTATAATTTTTTTTTTTTTTTAATAAAGTTATTCACGGTCGCTTTCAATCCTACTAGACAGTTTGTCATGAAATTTTCCAAATACCCCGAAAATCGAGGCGTCATTTTCCATCTCCAAGAGCAAAATGGGTCTTTTGACACGCGTCACAATATTAGTGGAAGTAATAACGTAGGATCTACGTGGCCTAGTATGTAATCTATAGCCGGAACTATAGCTAAAATTAAATCGGGTTAAATATGGGAAGCGTGTAGTGATATTTGGGCCCAGTACTCGCTCGGTACCTTATGATATAAAACCCGGAAAAGAAACCCGAACCATAATGAAGAGATTAAAATATTGTGGAGATAGAGAGGAGGGCAATAGAACGGAGGCGGGGTCGAGATCCGGCGAAGGCACGTCGTCCGTTTTCGTCCACTGC